>NJDD01005709.1:6592-26447 GCA_002245505.1 Calephelis nemesis
TATCTCTCAAGTTTTGCTAACAAAATTTTATGTGATACAAAATCAAAAGCTTTACTCATATCATTTATTTAAAAGACTTGTTTACATTATAATAACACAAAACTAATGTGTTGTAACCAATTCAATTTTTTCGTCAATTGTGAAACGATCTCAAAAGTTGATTTCTCATTAGAAAGAACTTACTTTTCTCCATTGCCACGAAGTTAGGATGTGATAATAAAATCGTAAGAAAATCGACCAAAATATTTATTTTTGTTTTATGACGATTTGTCCATTGAAATTAAAAGTAATTTTTTTGCAGTTTTACTGTATTTATATTATACATTCGAAAACACAGACCACCTACTACACCTACGCTCGGTTCAATTTTTATCTTAAGACAGGATTTTATTCCGTGAGGTTTAACACGCCCACTTTTTATAAGACATTTTAATAAATTCGCACTGAAGAGGCTGGCAGTTGCGTTGTGCAACCGGTCATGTGTTTACATGTTGGACTAATTCATGTAGGAGGTCGTCTCAGCAATTCTGAGTTTGTCTATGAGTAAAGGCCGCCTACTATTTTGCCATGTAAAGATAAAGATCCCGTCCCTCGTTGACTTCATCTTGGAATATTATCACAATTCTCATTGTCATGCTAGTCTAAACTTATTGATGTTGTTTCTCCGACAGAAATATTGCATATTTCCTTCCGCACAACCACATTACGCATCGTACATCGCTCTATACCTTGTGTCCGCTTAAAACTGAAACCAATGACGGTGGAGATGGCAAAAAACAAATTCTGCCGCTTGGTTTATTCTGCCGAACCCTTCGCGCATACGGGCATTGATTTTTCTGATGCTATTAAAGAACCGTGTCTCGCCAGCGAGATGTACTTTCAACAAAGGCATACATTTGCATCTTTGTGTGTCCGACCACTCTCGCAATTCCGAACTAATGCAACGAAGCGACGTTCGTTTAAATGCTTTTTAAAACGTCGCTGCTCTGTATTAAGGGATTGTTTTCGCTAGGTGTCAATAACAAGCTTTTCCTGGGTTAATTGAACTAGTTCCTGTGAAGCACTTTAATCCGGAATATACTCAAAGACTAGCAGAAAATAGCATCAATTGTCATTGGAAAGCCAACATCAAAAGCTTAAAGATATCTATTTCGTATGATAGGTACACAGTAACTCTCGTTTGAGGAAATGAGTGTGGTGCTTTCCCAAATAGACGGGTGTCGTCACGTACACTATGTAGAATGTCCGCATATCTTCGGATCCTACCTAACCGCTTGCGTTAATGTTCGCGCATTTCTGTAACTACACCCTGCTAAAATATAATCCTGCGAAACACTATACGGAGCGTTATGTTTTTTTTGGACCATCTGGCTCGGTCATTCTGAAGCATGAGCCACATAAAGAGTGCGACCGGTTTCTACGTCCGTCCTGTCGTTTATCTGTTGCCACTCCCGAACCGGTAGTAAATCTTAAATAGCATAAACGTAGGTTAGATTAGTTCGCATAAATTAGCTTCTAGTTGTGTTAGCTAGATAGCTAGCTAGATAGTTGTGTAAGCAGATGCTTATCGTTGTATTCACGTTTATACCATTTGACAAGGCCTCGTTCTGTTAAGTCAGGGGGATGTTCGCACGTGAACTGTACCGCGCCCTCCAGTACCTTACCCGTCTTACCCTTTTTCCTCTAATCCCTACTAAGTGAAAGGTGTCACTGCGCATCGAATCGCTCGCAAACCTACCAAGTTGGTGAACGGGGAAAGTTAATGAATAAAATTAAAATAACTAACCATAATAAAACTATTTTTTCCTAGGATTTTTGAGTATTTGTGCCTCGCGCTCGCTCTTAAGATATACTTTCAATGTGTCTGGCAAGGTGTCAAAACTTAAGAAACTATCTTGCTACTCAGGTAATATCTTCCAATAGTCCTCCAAGTAACACATATAAATTTCAGTTTTTGTATAATGACGAAAGTATAATTATAATTTATTAAATGTTAGGGGTGTCTGGCAAAAGGTTGCAACTATACCAAGTGTCTGGCAATAGATGACTAAATTTCTAATAATATTTCCAAGAAAATATCGAAAACCTGGGCTTTATACTATAACGTTTTTGAGGACTATTTTACACACCTTTGTTACCTGTTACCTGCTGAAGTAACCCCTACCCGAATTCCATAGTCCCTGATTTTTTTACCGGTGTTGGGGATATTTTTTTTATTTTATAGGAAGGCAAACAAGCAGACGGATTTCCATATGGTAAGAAATTCACGCCGCCCAAAGACACCAAAGATGGGCAACCTTACCTCCGAACCGGAACACGTCATGACGTTAGGGCGGCAGGAATAGGTTAGGCGGTGGTACCAATCCGGGCGAGTCGCTGCGAAACTCTACCACCTAGTCAGATGTCACGGTGTTAGTGATGATAAGCCTATGGTCGCCTTTTACGAGCTGCCTGGCAAGAAAGGCAGATGGTCTATTCTGCAAAGGAGCCCGGAACAACACGGGGATAAGCATATATATGCATAGAAAATTTTCAGGTTTTATAAAATAACAAATAACGAAGGCGTCGCGGGCTCTTGGTCTAATAGCGTTGATCCCCTGGCAGAATAGGAATCTATTTCTATCATCCATGGTATAATAAATTTTCTTTTGACATTTGATGTGTGGCTTAATGTCAATTGTCAAATTTAATGTTTACAAACAAACTGCAATTTATTTAACAATAAAAATATTTGAAATTCAGTAACAAAATAGGTACAGATGTATCAAAAGAATTATTTTAAATGGATTATCGAATAAATGAAACTAAATCCTTAAAACGACGACGTTCGCGATCTGGTGATAATGAAAATAGGCAAAAAATTAAATATGATCAAGAGCCTTCTAGTTCCAAAAATATTTACAATTATGAATTTAGTTTTCTAGATTTCAAGCGAGACTTGAACAAATTAATCGTGAACGAAACTAATGCAGTAACAAATAGTTTAGATGATTTTTGGATTTTTGTTAAGAAATATGAAGCAACATTGAAAAAAGCAGGAAAGCCATTAATCATGGAGAAGACCGATAATAATAGCAAGTTATTTTCAAAACATGATTGTATATTATTTTCTAGTAAAACAAAATTCGTCGAAAAGGTTTACAATGGGAAACAAAATAAGAAGTTGGACAGAAAAATGTTTGATACTTTTTTGAACATTATTTCTATTTACCTAGATTTTAAAAATAAGGAAAAGTTTGAAAAACTTCGAAAGTTAAGAAAAGCTCAAAGCGATTTACCTGTTGCGAAATATAGGTAATCTTAGATATTTATATAGTAGTGTAGAGAATAAATGTTTAAAATTGATAATACTAAAAGCTTGGAACAACATTTACACATTTATTACCACAGATTTTCAGAGTGGTCTTACAAATAAACTTTTAAGTTCGTGGATTTTAATTGGTTTATTTTTAAGATCAGAGTCAGTGTTATAGTTATTGACCTAATGGACAGTTTTATTTCAATGTATTTACTTTGTATCCATGTTGCATATTTTTCACATAATTTGCCTCAATAAAAATGACAGTATACTATCTTTTAATATTGTGTTTAGTTAAAATTGGTAAAATGTATCAACACATCACACTTAGTTATGTTTCAATGTTCAACTGCCTCTTTGGCAGCAGGATCAGTATACATGCCTAAAACTACAGATCAACTGATGGATCCCAGTGAACACTCACACAATCATGGACACTCATGTGATGAAAATAGCATTAACAGGCCTGAATGGCCTATTAAAATTACACTGGTACCTATTCAAGTATTTCTAAGTAGTATTATTGTTGGCAAACACCTATACAAATCTTATTAATTTGCTTACTTTCAGGCATTATTTAGGGTTAGATCAGTTTGTGTAATTTGTCTAAGAATATTTATGTATTTATTTATTATTATGTTAATATAATTATGGCTTTGAGTTCATGATCTTAATCATCTCAGCTCAAGCTAAAAAGCCGATATACATCTAAAGCACCAGCCAAATTTTGAGAAACTGTTTGGAATCCATAACACTCTTAATCTATGAAAAAACTAAAATTTAAAAAAAACAAATTAATAATTTTTATCCGACCCAAAATACAAGATGCATTGTTATAATGTAAACTAAGCATAAAACTGGTTCCTACCGACCGCAGTTGCATTTGCAGGCTTGTGACATCATAACTCATACTAGATGCCGCATAGGATGACAACAAGTGAAACATTTTTTAGACTGTCCTAAGTGAATGTTTATAAAGTAAATATCACAATTTGGCAATAATGTTAAGATTGCATTACCATTTAAGCCTATAACCCCCTAATATTAAAATTTGGCTGGTTCTTTCAAAGTTACCCTGTTATATTTCCAGTTGGGTTAATTTTTTTTTAAGGATTCCAGTCTCTTTTCCTTAAGTTACACATATTTGTTGCATCAATGTACATGCATTTGTTTCAGAGACGAAATAGTAGCTGCAGTGAAGAATGAGAAAGTGGTTATAGTTGCTGGAGATACAGGATGTGGCAAATCAACTCAAGTACCACAATACCTACATGAGTCAGGATATCAAAATATTGGTATTGTTATTTGAAGTTGAATGTTTTTAATTTTTTTATAGTCAGTCACACACTGGCAAAAATCAGCCACCACTTTACCTTTCATTTTATCAAATTATGGCATTTACTTCTTGAGATCCTCTATAGCTCCTCCCGCTCATCTTCAAAAAGCAAAGAACATTACTTAACACTCGCATGATAATTTTTGCCCATTAGTTTATTATTTATATAGAATTATTAACATTGGTTTATAATTTGTCATTTTAATTATTATTCTTATTGTATTATTACTAGTAGCCTGTCCTCTCCGCATGGGTGGACAACTTTCTATGTTATTATACACATAAACATTTCTCTTGAATCACTCATCAAAAAATGCATTAAAATCCATTGAGTAGTTTTAAAGACCAATGCTTACATAGTGACAGACAGGTGTAAGCAGCTTAGTTTTATGTATGTAATGATGTAATTTGTCATTGTTGTTATTATTGTGTTTAGGTTTTATGCTAAAGTATACTTTTTTGTTGTGTCTAATTTTAGGTTGGCCAGAAAAAAACTGTACACTTTAAAATAAGTGCACTTTTGGTGCATTTCTATTTATCACTATTCATGTTTTCTATAAAATCTTGTGTGCAAAAATTATGTTTCTAACTTATCTTAAAAAAAATCCATTTAAATTACAAAAATATCAATGTTCAGCTCAATAAATTCATAGTCTATTAAAAAAAAACAATTTATATAAAAATTGAATGTTTTCTTATAGACTTCACAATAAATATAACATTATAAATGGTACTGATCAATAATCTTACTTGCTTTAAGTTTGTTTTTGCAGATAAAAGCTTTTAAAACCATTAAGATGATTACATCTTTATGAAGGCTCCTTTTCCTATAACTTACAAGTTTCAGCGAAAGAACCTCATTGCCATATTCTTTGGATATATGTTGATCATATGTGTTTTAGGGGGTTAATACATAGTCACACATTATTGAACATTATGATTTTGTTAAGAGGTATTTGTTTATTATTTATTTCAGCTTGTACCCAACCTAGAAGGATTGCTTGTATATCTCTATCAAAACGAGTGGCCTATGAGATGCTAACCCAGTTTGAAACCAAAGTAGGATACCAGATACGATTTGAGAAGAGTAAAACTGCTGATACTAAAATATGCTTTATTACTGAGGGGTTATTATTGCGACAGGTAAAACATTTTATACTTTTTACCTGTCTATATGTAAAAATCAATTGCTGTTTGTTAGTCTCAATGAGACTAGAGAATGGCTGAACTGATTTGTCTCTAATTTGCTTTTGAATTATTTGTTCAAGTCCAGTAAAGGTTTAAGAGATAGGAAAAAAGTAAAAACTGCGAGGAACTAGGAACAACATTTTAATTTTTGCCAAACTAACTGAATTGGTTTTTTTCTGATTTTTTTGTTTGAACGTAGTTTTACGGGACAGCTAGTTCAAAATAAAATTGTGGAGGGGTGAATTCTGTATATGTAATATGCAGAGTAGAACCCCTTTTTTTCACAAATTTTGTCAGTGTGTCTGTTTCTCTGTGTGTCTGTCTGACTGTGTGTCTGTCTATCTGTGTGTCTGTCTGAAATACAGATAGCATGACAACATTTCACGTCGAACGTTATGAACTGATTGCAACAAAATTTAGTAGGCATTCTATGTTCTGAGGAAGTTGAAGGCTACTTTTTGCTTTTTAAAAGTGCTCTAAATATAATGAAATGGTATAATTGCTTCCAATAAAATATTTCTCACAAGCTTCTACTTTCCATTTTAGATGTCTTCAGAAAATCTGCCAGATTATGATGTCATTATATTGGATGAAATTCACGAGAGACACCTTATGGGGGATTTCTTGTTGGGTGTTTTGAAATGTCTCATACACACTCGGAATGATACCAAATTAGTATTGATGTCTGCTACTATTAATATATCTTTGTTTCAAAATTATTTTATGGCTGAATCGGCTGTGGTTATTCAGGTAAGTTAATCTGTTTATATTAAAGTTTTTTTTTGTACACAAACAAGTAGGGTATTCTTATTGTAAAAATACAAGTTTTCCATAGAAAAAATTGTTATGGTGCGTTGCCTATCTGAAATTGTCATAGTTTAAATTAGAACATGCACAAATGTTCTTGCTTGATGATTGTTTGCCTACATGCTTGCTTGCCTGAAAGCATTGTTCTAATAACACTCCACGAAACCAAAACAAAATTAAGAAAGCATAAAATCGCTTAGTTTATAACAGTTTTTGCATGATTGCATGCCTACTTGTGAATTCGTTTGCATAAATGAATAGGTACCAGGAATACTTATTGGTATGTATTTCTTATTTAGGAAAATCTGCTAATTAAAATCTTAGGCTATGTTATCTTTTTCAGGTTCCAGGACGACTATTTCCAATACAATTAAATTATAAACCCATTTTCATAGAAGAAAAACCAACTAGAGACGACAGACTTGATCCACAGCCTTATGTTCAGATAATGCAGCTAATTGATAGTAAATATCCAAGTAAGTAATAACTTTTTTCTTTTATAAAAGAGTTCTTTTACTGGTTAATGTGTGGTTAACCTGTCATTTTCAATTTCAAATGACTTTGTATCTTCAACAGCCCCAAGGGCTGTCTCTATGGAGGCCGAAGCTAGACTTGGTGCTGCGTTCTGATTACTGGGTGGGTTGTTGGCTGACTATTGGAGGGGTAAAGGCTCACTACGGGTGAAAAATAGGTCTCTGACCCCTAGACCGGCGGCAATGTTGTAGTGTACCGTTTTGTTATACCGCCTCGTTGGTCGAGTGGCTAGCGTACTCGCTTAACTACATCGACCAACCGCGAGGCTCGGGTTCGATTCCCGACGGGGGCAGACATTTGTGTGATGAACATATAGATGTCTGCATTTCCGGGTCTGGGTGTTTATTAAATTTATTCTGGTATTTATTTAAGTATTTATATGTAATAGTATCGTTGACTAACACCCATAACACAAGCATATAATTTGCTTGCTTTGGGATTAGATTCAATTTGTGTGACTTGTCCAGGAATATTTATTTATTTGTGTTTGTTTCTTTTGATAGTCGTGATCGCGCAATTTTAACATTCAGTAGTTAGCATTATAGTATTCTATAACTAAGTCTTGTCACCAACCACAAGCCCAAGATACTAACACCCGTATTCATAAACAACACTATGAGGTTTCATAGGGCCCACGAATGCATAGGGACAGTCAAAGCTATTTATAAACGATACTTGAATGAATTCAACCACTATGCGTTTTTCAAAATCGACGCACAGCTGTTGAATATCTGCAAAGCATAAAATTCACTCTTTTGCGGTTTTATTATAAGAATAGATAGTTTCTTTTTTGTTTCAAAGGCGATGAAAGGGGAGACATGTTGGTATTCATGTCAGGAGTGCAAGAAATTACTGCGATATGCGATGCCGCCCAACAATACGCTGAAAAGAATAAAAATTGGATTGTACTACCGCTTCATAGTGGATTATCACTGATAGAACAAGATAAGGTTGGTAGCGCTTGTGAGAATGTTTGCAAGAATTTTGTTGCTACACTAAAAAAAATGTAACTATTTTTATTCTTCTAAAAACAGCAACTTCCGTCGTAAGGAATTATATTTGGCATACAATACAATAACTCTTTTGTAATAAGCCCAATACTTGTCACTTTATTTTCGGTTTTGTAACCAGAAACATAACTTTTATTTATTACTAAAATCAAGTACACATACATACATATCTTCACGCCAAGTCCCTTACGGGGTTGGCAGAGAGTATCGAGTGCCAGACCTCAAAATCAAGTAGCTAATAAAATTGGCGTATTTACACCTCCTACTCGACAACTGTGCACGTCCGCTGGAATGCGACTCTTCTCCCGCTGCGGAGCTCGAAATAGCGGACACACAGTGAGAAGATTTGGCAAAAGAGCATGTTTTTTTTTTAATTTCTCATGATATTTACTTCGCCGTCGCTTTTGGGGTGTGGTCTTGTGGTCCTGGGTTCGATCCCTGGGTCGGGCAACAAAAAATTAGGAAATGTATGTTTTCAATTTTCTAATAAAACTAACGTGGCCCGGGATTAGATATATGCACTGTTGGCGATAGGCTGGCCACCTATCACATTGAGGGACTTAATGTTTTCGGCTATTCGGGCCTGGTTTTGCCTCTGCATACCCATTCGGGGATATGGGCGTAAAGATACTTAATTATTTACTTAAAAAATATTATGAGATAAAAAACATAAAGTAATAACAAATTACATTAAAAATTTAAGTTACATATGATTGAAGCGGCTATTCCCAAACTTGTTAATAGGTATATACATTTTATAATAAGTAGCCTTTCTTACATGTTTTCATACATTTCTCAAACTTATTTGTGAGAAGATCTGGCAGACTATTATAAAAAAATATACATTGAAATTAAAGAAATACTTATTTTATTAAGACGAGTTAGATACATTATGTACTGCCAAATTATTTTTGTTTCTCGTATTTATATTATGAACATCACTTTTTTTAACTTAATCTTTCATTGTGGGGTTATACCATCTAATCTGACCAGATCTAATAAGTAACACGGTTATTCCAATAGCGGACGATCAGGTTGTTATATCCCTAAGTCATATATTTTTATTAATTAATGGTATTATTGTTCTCAGGTATTTGATTATCCACCAGAGGGTGTCAGAAAGTGTATAGTCTCAACGAATATAGCTGAAACTTCTGTCACTATAGACGGTATACGCTTCGTGGTAGACTCAGGAAAGGTAAAATTCTTCTGTTCTTAATTTTTTTTCTTAAAACTAAATTTAATCTTAGTTTTAGTTAGAAAACCACATGAAGGATATTCAGTGAGAAATACATGTCTTATTTAAAAAAAATGTTTCTGATGCGCTAACATCCTGGGGCTGGTATACTAAGTGTATATATTTTTATCTGTATTTTTGAAATTTCTGTATCTTTGTTTCAAAGTTTTGAAGGTTGAATAAAAATACCTAGGTATTTAAATGTACTAGTGGTCGCCCATTGGTCGATATAAGAACATAATAAATTTGAATTTCTTGTTGATAAGAACCCCATCTTCATTTCTCAAGACTAACTACTTTGTTTCCAAACAGTATGGAGCACCATCTGTGATCTTTTGTCGTTATAAAGATTATCATTAAAAATATTAGCGTTCTGCACTCCTCTTACAAATAAACTAGGTATAAGTGTGCCAAATTTCATACTCCTCCGTCAGCGCAATTTTCGTAAAAAGGGGTCCAAAGTTTGGTATCACGTATTAATATATAGATCGAATTTAAACAATATTATTAGTTTGAGGTCGTTAAATGGAAGACATTGAAAAACACTGATCTATATTATCACAGTATAGGTATATAGTCTTGTTATGACTGTCACAGATTTAATAACGCTGTGTCATATTTGCGTACAGTCATATCCCTGTTTACGTAATGTACGTCTACATCAATGCGCTTTCCCGTTCATCTTGCGCCTTCGTAATTCATATAACAGACGTCTAACCAACCATAGCACATAGATACAGCACATGTGCAGACCCTAGAATGAGTGGTGACATACCGCTGGCGCACGCTGATCCATATCTGTAACGCATATCGTTGAGTTTGTTTGCGGAAAATAAATTAAAAAAAACTCTAGAGACTACATTATGTTGCTAGAAATATATAAACTATAAGACATATCGAACATAGAAATAAATTCGCTTCAGACATTTTTTTATGACATTGGAAGGCAAACAAGCAGACGGATTTCCTGATGGTAAGAAATTCCCGTCGCCTAGAGACACCAAAGGTGGTAGTGATGCGTTACCAACCAGAGGCCGGGATGTTAGGCCTCAAGAAAAAGTAAGTTTACTGGCTACCTTACCTTCCGAACCGGAACACTTCATGACATTATGGCAGCAGGAATAGGTAAGGCGGTGGTACCAATCCGGGTGAGTCGCTGCGAAACTACCACCTAGTCAGATGTCACGGTATTAGTGACGGCAATCCTATGCTTGCCTTTTACGAGCTGCCTGGCACAGGAAGGCAGATGGTCTATTCTACAAAGGAGCCCGGACCAACACGGGGAGTCAATTGTGTGTTTCTTTAGATAATGAGTTGTTTAGCTGTATGCAAGAATTTTGAAGATGCGTAGATGTAGAAAATATGACGCATGAGTCTTAAATCATAGCATTTAACGCGAAGCGTACTGAAAATCGACACGCTAAATGAAGATGAAAGCACGCTAGTGTGGACATAGCCATTGTCGTATTTCGATTTTAAGTGCAGGGTATCCAGTAAATTTTGTCCAGCAAGAGAGTTGAGATCCTAGTCTCAGGTTGACAAGATATTAACTTTTTTGATATTAGTATAGATCGTTATATTTTACCATATTTTTTTTATACTTTTTTGTCTTTATATCACATAAAACCTATAATTAGTAACAACATATTACTGATTTGTAATCTTGATTAACAGGCAAAAGAAATGAGCTATGATTCTTCGACAAAAATGCAACGTTTGAAAGAGTATTGGATATCCAAAGCCAGCGCTGATCAGAGGATGGGACGTGCCGGTAGAACTGGTACGCTTTTCATTGTGAATTATCATTATCATTGTGAAAAACTCATTTCAAGGTAGCGGCCGAGATGTGAGCGCGGAAGTGAGGGAGCGTACCGTGCTCTTGCTCATGCTCTTTTATACTCGTGTTTCGTCTCTTTTGCTCAAGTACAGTTGCGTCAAATTTTTGTTTTGTGTTACAAATGTCGTATTTCAGATGTGTATATTATGAAAATAAATATTGATATACTGATAAATACATGACCTTTCGCATATAATATGACATTATGTTATGAGTAGGATATTACACGATTTTTTTAGTTTTATGTTTATGCATTATTGCAAGAGCTTATAACACAATATAAAGGTTAAATAATTCATATACTGTACTATATCAATAAACATTTTATGGTTATGTTACAAAACATGTTTTTTAACTGGCGCCGGAATTTGCTGTTTAGTTATTGCACAGGATTGTACTTGAGACTAAAGAATGAACTTCGCAACAGGCGCATTAAAGTTTTGCACGAACTGTAAGTGTATTAGTAAAACTTTTAAATAGCGAAGCAATGGGTCCATGTCCGAAAGCTTGAATGCCGCCCGAAAAATGCTTTTTGAATAAGAAAATGTATGCACATAACGTAAATATAAAATTATATCTTTACGCCTGTATTCCAGAATAGATAGGCAGATATACAACCATATGTTTTTACGTAATTGAAGAAGCTGAAGATTATGGTAGGTGAAACTATCGCTAATCAGGCTCGTATCGGCCATTGTTTTTGTTATAAAATTGTAAAACTCACTTTTGAATGGCTCGATCTGGGAATCGGACCTGGGAGTCCATGTAGACAATGTCAACACCAGCTGACTAGACTACAGAGTACAGAGGTGACGTTAATATAAAAAGAATATTAGTTGATGTTCATGTGTTAATCGATTTTAGTGTACTAATCTAAAATAATGTAAACTTATTACCTAATTGATTTTACATATACTAATCGACTTTGGCCTGCTTATCGAATTTTACCTACAAATCGATTTAAAGGTCCTGGTGTATGTTACCGGATATACTCTGAGCAGCAGTACACTGATATGGAAGAGTTCAGTACACCGGAAGTGTCCCGAGTGCCGCTAGCCTCGCTGCTGCTGTTGATGAGTTCCCTGGGTGTTAACGATGTGAGGCGGTTCCCATTCATTGATTCCCCACCGGAGGAGGCCATAGAGGATGCGCTATTGGAGCTGAAGCAACATGTTAGTGTTACCTATTTCTCCTGTAATGTAATGTAACTTATAATATAATAAATCTTTTTTTTGACAAAATACACAAATTGAATCTAACTCCAAAGTAATCAAATTATATTCAACTATTTTTTCGAATATACAGTTATACGTAAATAGATACTCAAATAAATTTAATAAACACACATACCCGGAAATGCAGGCATCTAAATGTTCATCACACAAATGCCTGCCGCCGTCGTTGGGAATCGAAATCGAGCCTCGCGATGGGTCAGTGTAGTTAGGCGTATACGTTAGCCACTTGACCAACGGGGTGGTCATACAACTTTTGACATAACATAATCTATTCATTTGATAACTTCGTAAGAGTTTGTAAGTTTTTTATGGTCTAAAATTAAACGTTTACATAAGTAGTTAGCAGGAAAGTTTTGTATTAGTTTTTTACATACCTATATATCTACAAGTTACTCAGGGTAGGCAGACAGTATCGAGTGCAAGGGACAAGCATTTATGTGATGAACATTTGGATGTCTGCATTTTATTAAATATATCATGGTATCCATTTCTGTGTATTAGTATTGTTGACTCATAACCCAAACATAATTTTCTTACTTAAGGGTTAGATTCAATTTTTTGAATTTGGCCAGAGTTATATTTTTATTTATCACTAGCTACATACAACCCGCGGCTTCGCCCGCGTAGTCTACTTATTTAATATTTAACTCTCCATTGCTACCCGTTGAAATTTTAAGATGAAAAACGGCCTACGTCCTTCTTCAAACTTTAATCTATTTTTATTTAAATATCATCTACAAAGTATTACACGATGATGTTCTGGAAAGAATAAATTTAGAAAGTAGTGCACAACATTCCATAAGGAGTCAACCACGCGCATACCACGCGTCTGTGTCGCGCGGTCATTAAACTATAGTTTTAACGTACTGATTATATTCTATTTGACATCTCCTAAGTCAATTATTTTAAATCAAGTGATGTGAAATGCAATTTTGTTTCAAATTAAATACTTGTGATGAATGACGTACTTTTTTGGATAAGGATTAACATCGTGTTTATAAAATAACCTTCGCAAATAATGCATTATTTTTAAAAGATAGAAATGTTCTGTCGCGGACTTTTTTAGGACTTTTAAAGGGGAACAATTCTATTTTACATGATTTTTACGAAACTTTCACCGTTAACGCAGCGCACGCTCTCAATAGGAAAAAATCTCCCGATTTTAAAACATTTATCATTGGTGCTTAGCTCCTATTGATCTTAGCGTGATGATGATAGCCTATTGCCTTCTTCAATAAATAGACTTACACTGAAAGTTCAAGCAAACAAACAAACAAACAAACTCTTCAGCTTTTTAATATTAGTATAGATAGTATAGATTTTGGTTCTGAGCTCTTACATAAAAATATAGACGAACTGCTTTCATACCAACTTAGTCATAAAAGGCGAGTTTCGGTTCATTTTATTAAGAAAAAAATCTGGAAAATTAATTTGTCACATTTAGCGGTGACGTGGTTTTGCACGTTTCCATGTTTATATTCTTTTATAATAAGGTTGATAAGTATATTTTTAATTAAATTATCGCTATAAAAAGTAGCCTATGTTCTTTCGTTCCTCATTAAGTATCTAAATACAAAGTTGCACTGTTATATTTTCAAAAATGACGAAATTTTCAATACACTGAGCCGCGCGGGTGGGTACCTTACTCATAGATCTAAACCCTCTTCTGCACACGCACCCCTGGCCTAGTGACGCCTACTTCGCAACGGGCCGTGCAGCAGAAATCGTAATATTTTGATTTCACCACAACTTTGTAACCAAACGTCCAATTTTAATCATTCTTGACCAAATATTATCAACGTAAACTGTACTTATTAATGAAATAATTTATTTTGATAAGGATTAATAGCATGAGTAAAATAAACGAGTTTAAATGTAGTCCAAAAAAATTCAAGATTTTTAAATAAAAATGTGGTTGTTGTGCCTAACTCGACATAGATAGGTATAGCGTGTCGCGGACTTTTTTGTAGATATTTATAAGATCTACAATAAATTTAATTATAACATTTAATGGTTCTATCTTTTGTAGTTTAGGCAGCGTACGCAAAATAAGGAACTTCTTTGGTTGATTTTTTTCAGTTTGTATCCGAATATTTCCAAAATAAAATGTAGTCTATGTTACTCGTGGATAATGTAGCTTTCGAATGGTGAAAGAATTTTTAAAATCGGTCCAGTAGTTTTTGAGCCTATTCATTACAATCAAACAAACAAACAAACAAACAAAGTTTTCCTCTTTATAATATTAGTGTAGATTTGCAGTTAGGCCGTTTTCCAACGAATTAAGTAATTTAAAAAATGAGATGCACGGACGAATATTATGTTTAAATAATTGTTTGTTAGATTTATTTCCCGTATCCTAGTTGCTTACAATTTTGGACAACAAATTTTGGAAAACAAACAAATTTGGACCAACTCCTCCCAAGCAGTTTGTAAGTTATCATAGGGACGTTAGTTACTAATTCCATGGCTGATGATTGGTTGTAGAGTTATGAGATAAGTGGCTCGGATTGGTTACTACCGCCTTAGCTGTGTTGCCAACCTAGCTTTCGTAATTGCTACTGTCAGGTTTCGTTGTGTAGGTTAGAGAAACAAAAAAATAATATAAAATTTATATATAAACAATTTATGTATATAGTTTCTGAGTTTCTTTCGCCGGATCTTCTTAGTGTGTGGCCGCGTTCCGATCCGGTGGTAGTTCTTAGAATCATATAGACGCGTCACAAGAATCTTTGTAAAGATCCATGTGAATAAATAGATTTTAAGTTTGAGTTTATAAACTTGAAATTCCACCTATGTTTTGGGTATTTTCTATTCTACTATAATATTATTTTGCAGGGTGCCATAACTTCAAATGAGAAGTTGACAGCTCTAGGGAAAACGTTAGCCAACCTCCCAGTGGAGGTGTCCCTGGCGAAGGCCCTGGTGGTGGGCAGCGCTACCCTCCCGCCGCACAAGCTGGACTCGGCGCTCGCGCTCACCGCCGCGCTGGGTGTGCGCTCTATATACACCACGCACGCGCATAGGGATATTGAATGTGAGGTAAGAGTCATATTAATAATCTTTTGGTAAACGGGTAAAGTATACTTTTTTGACTGCCTCGTTGGTCGAGTGGCTAGCGTACATGCTTCACTACACTGACCAATTTCGAAGATTGGGTTCGGTTCCTCAACGGGACCAGGCATTTGTGTGATAAACATTTAGATGTCTGCATTTCCGGGTCTGGGTGTTTATTAAAATTATTCTGCTATCTGTTTAGTATTTAACACATGCATATAATTTACTTACTCTGGGCATAGATTCAATTTGTGTTACTTGTCCTATGATATTATTTTTCATGAAATAAGACTGCTAACTACCAAATGGGTCTTATGATAATAGTAAGAGACAACCGTGGCCTAGATGACACCATAGATGTACTAGTTGCTAGGCTTATTACGCAAGTCTACCGGCTACCCTACCCTCCATAACAGGACAGGGCAGTGTTATTATGGTGACAGGAATAAGTTAAGCGGTGTATCCCTACCAGGGCAAGCTGGTGCACAGCATTCTCCCAGTAGTGGTCTATATGGTAATGACCCATTTATACTTAAACTATTAACGCACCATTACCACCTTTGATGTCTCTAGGCGGCGTGAATTTCTTATCATCAGGAAATCCGTCTGCTTGTTTGCCTTCCAATATTATAAAAAAACTAAGCGGATCAACGTGGGTTAAATGTATTTTTTTTAAATATATTTATATATAAAAATAAGAAATAAGTGGTTTATATAAATATCATAATAGAACGCGAGACGGGAAGATGAATCGGACCACGGCGATCCTCTCGGGCTATTGGGCATTTACTGTGCCTGGCTCCGGCAGAAGTCCTCGGGCGGGGCTCGCACGTGGGCCCGTCGGCGTGGCCTGCACGAACAACGACTGTATGACCTCACCAAACTTGCTGCTCAGTTGAAAGCACTGTTACAGGTAGTGCGCGAAGATAATATGTATTACTAGCTCTCCTGGTGAGCTTTGTTCCGACAACATAACCCTACACCACAGAGGCGACTTAATGAAAAATGTTAATACTTTAGTAAAGATATAATATTATGTTGTAGGAAATGTTTGGATCCAATGTAAAACAATTCCTAATTCAATGACTACTTACAATTAAAAAATAAATAAAAAAAATATATTTCCAGTGGATCAAATTGTCCATTCTCAAATCCTCTTGACAAACACAAAAATTTTCATCAAAATCGCTCCAGTCTTCTGGAAGGAGTTCAGTGACAAACATATATATATATATGTTAAAATTAGCCGCCCGTCCGAGCTTCTCACTGATTCTCCACTAGTGTAATTAAAGTACCAATGTGTGTGTATAATTTTCATTTTAGTATATTATGTTATTATACAAACTAGTGGTCGCCCGTTGGTCGAATATTTTTTGATAAGAACGCCATCTTCATTTCTCAAGATCAACTACTAAACTATGAATTTAGTGCGCCATCTGTGACCTTTTATCGTTATGATCAATATATTTGTTTGTGTGTGTCAAATGCATGGTAGTGTGGGTAATGTTTTATTTATTGATTAAATGCACTTTATAAGCATTATTATTGAAAAATATTAGCGTTCTGCACTTCTCCTACACATAAACTATAAGTGTGCCAAATGTTATGCTCCTGCGTCCGCGCAATTTTCGTAAAAAGGGGTCCAAAGTCTTGGCATCATGTATTAATATTTAGATTAAACTTCTCCTTGAATCACGCTATCTGTTGAAAAAACCGCATTAAAATCCGTTGCATAGTTTTAAAGATCTAAGCATACAAAGAGGCAGATAGCGTAAAGCGACTTTGTTTTGCTGTTTGGTACAATTGAACCCTTCCGACCGTATTGTAAAATTAATCTTAAATCCGGTTAAGGTCTAGGTATGAATTGTCATTCCATAGAGTTTGAGGCGCTTTCATCAATAATGGTTTTAAATCATTTGACAGGATAACAATTTGATGGAAGCTCCAGAACCAGAAAGCATGTCTTCAGCTGAGCGGTCGCTCCGCCATGGCCAAATGAAGCAGTTAAAAGATATGAGAAGGTACATTTTATAAATATTTACTTCTTATTATTATTTACAAATCGCTATAACTTTTCCAAGATTAGATCAAAGCTAGTAGAAATAACTATCAAATAGTGCGGTCGAATGTTGGCTTTCGTTTTGTAGCTTTGTAAATTCTTAAAGCTAATACACTGTTTTATTTTGAATAAGCTAACGATAGTGTAACTAGGACTAATACTCAGGATACCAGATACCCGAAAACCTGGATAGTACCTGAAAACGTAAAAATAATAAAAAAGCATGTGTAAATAAAATAATAAATGTTACTGTCGCGTAGACGCTTAACGTCGATAAACGCTCACAGCTGATTTTCATAGATAGCGCTTCAGCCATTCCTACGCTTGGGATGGCCGAAGCGCAATTATGATTTTTGTTGCTTTCAACTATTTCAGCTTAAAGCAGTAAATCAGCCAAGTAGTTGGCCTTCAACTCAGTGGTTTGGCCTTACTATATTAAACAAATAACAAAAATTGCTCGAGATGTCGAAGGTGCTGTCGCACAGTCTCCGAAACCGGTGTGTTTGTATGAAAAGGGAAATGAATGTGGAGGAAGCAAGAAAGTTCTGCAAGGTCACTTGTCGTGAAGCATATATGACAAATGTATGTAATATCAAAGAATTACCAGAACCTTTATGCTATGCTATGTTTCAAAATCAAGGTATCAATGCTAAATCAGCTTTTTAATTACTTTATATGGCACAGGATAAAGAACAGACTATATCTTTCGTTTATTAGGTGGTACGTCGAATTGATTATAATATCCTTGTCTTCTATATTGATATTTTAAAGAAGAAAGATTTTATTTTTTGTTTGTTTGAAATGAATAGGCTCCGAAACTACTAGACCAATTTCAAAAATTCTTTCACCTTTAGAATGCTACATTATCCCTGAGTGACATAGGCTTTGTTTCAACAAAATCGGTGCAGCAGAAGCTAGGTACTAGTTTTTTTATAAAGAAAAACATATTTTCAGACAGTACAAACAGAAAGCAGCCGAGGATTCCAAAAGGCGCAAACGTCTTAAAGTCGACTCTTGGGAGATAGTGAACGAGGAAGCTGACGAGGACAACGTGATAGACATCAGAGATATAGAGTTCCGCATGACCAACGACGCCAACAGGATCCGGTCCCTCATCAGTGGGGCCAGTGCTTCTAGTGGAAGAGATCTTATCATGTTGAAGGTACATTTATTTATGCTTGGGGTGCATAGAGATGATAAAAAGGGACTGGTGGTGATAGAACAGTGAATTTAGATTTAGTACCAGTAGAAGAACTAACAGAGTAAAACTTGATAAAAAAATCTCGCGTGTCACCAGTACTTAACGTCTTATGGTATTAAAAGTGATAAAAAACCGCATAATCTATTTGATTACCTCTCCTTGCGGTGAAAGTATAATAAAGCAGAGACTAGTACCAGCTTCCTACTAGTAAAAGTTTGTGTTGTAAATATTTTGTTGGTTATACGTAGAGTAAATGTATATTTGAAGGAAATCTTTTTTGCAAGTTACGTAGCATTCCAATGGTAAAAAAAACTTTTAAAAAACTGCAGTAGTTTTTGAGTTTATTCGTTTTCAAGAATCTAAAATTCAAATATTTTTTATTTATTTAGACCATTTCGCTGATCGAGAGGTTAGCGTACACGCCTAAATCAGCCGACTTACCGAAAGGCTCGAGTTCGATTCCTGATGGGACAGTCATTTGTGTGATGAACATTTAGATATTATCTGCATTTCCGGGTCTGGGTGTATGGAGGAACACCAGGGAAGTCGCTTTTTAGCTGTCTTCCGCCATAAAAAACAATTTACGTGTTGAAAAAATCTTTGTTTTGTAAGACGCCCGATATAAAAATATGAGCCACATGTTTTGGAAAGAGAAGCTTGATTTATTAGTATATTTTTATTAGTATATTTTGATTAATACGTGAAGCAAAAACTTGCGACCCCTTTTTACGAACATTGCACTGGCGGAGGAGTATGAAATTTGGCACGCTTATAGTTTATGTGTAGAAGTGCAGAATGCTAATATTTTTGAAGTTATACTTTTGGCGCGTTAGGAAAAAATTATGAGGGTAAATTTTTACGTTGCGCGCGCACACCGTCACGAAAAACCGGCAAAAGATCAAATTTTTAAAAAGATTATTATCTTATTACGCCGAAGAAGTATACGAGGGTCAAACTGAAAGTTTTTAGAACTGGCAACTTAAAAGCATTATATTAAAAAAATAAGTTTAAACTTTGAAAATAGAACTCTTTACCAATAATATTGAGTATACATTTCAT
>NJDD01005709.1:26652-85303 GCA_002245505.1 Calephelis nemesis
TATTGATGTAAATGGACGCTATTTTGAAAAGTTATAATAAAACTAATAACTTGCTAGAATGCTTAGTTTTTGATTTTCTAAGAACTTTCAGTTTGACCCTCGTAACTTCTAACGCGTGTACGTAAGTACACACACAATTTTTTTTTTAATGATAATGTTTATTAAGTGCATTAATTCAAAAAATAAAACATTACACGTACTACCATGCGTTTGACACACACAAACAAATACATTGATGATAACAAAGTAGTTGGTCTTGAGAAAGGAAGATGGCGTTCTTATCAACACGATATTAAAATTTGTCATGCTCGAATTTCGCCCAATGGGCGACCACTAGTAATAATAATTGTACCTATTCTATTTTTACGTATTTAAGTGTTACATTTATGTTTTTTTTGTTCTAAATATAGCTATAATCGTTTTTGTATACGACGCATTTTAATTTTACAGCTTCATCTTTTCTTATTCTAGATTGTACTGTGTAGAGCGCTTTATCCCCAAGTGGCCGTTGCAGACGAGTTTAATCATTGCAAGGTATTTTTTTTAATATAAGTTACATATTTTTTTAAAAAGGATATGATCTGCGGTCTCCCTTCTGAGCTTGGCTGCAAGCTTAGGACATCAGCTTAAGATGTTGAGCTTGGTTGGCGTAGTCATTTGCAGCAGCAGGTAGAGAGGGTATTTATACAATACTCAATTTAAGTTTCTTACAAATATCGTAGAATCGTTTAAAGCGTTAAAGGTTTTAAAATCACTCTCATATTAATATTATAAATGCGAAACTTGTATGTTTGTTTGTTTGTTACTCATTCATGTAAAAAATCTAAATCGATTTTGTTTCGGCGAAATGAGTTTTAGGCGGTAGCATCAATTCACAACGACATATAGTATCTTCAACGCCTAATTTTTCTGAAGTAGGAGGCAGAGGTACAACCAGGGCACGGAACATCGTTAAGTTACCATATGTTCTTGGTCACGGTGTTAGTTAAACTTTTTAGATTCTTACGAGCTGCTTGGTAGATAAGCAGTTGGGCTATGTACTTGCTACGAGCCGGAGATAAAAGAAAGTATGTGTCTTTATTTTATTGACGTATATTTGTATTATTATTTGCATTATTCATAACTCGATATTAGGTTGTCGTGAGTTGCATTTGGTAAAAGTGACGAATTGCATTATAATTGGTTCAAACTTTTGAATAGAAGTACTACTATGAAATCTGAGATATTTTTGAACTTTGGCTAAATATATATCTTCACGGCATGTCCCTTGCGGGGTAAGCACAGTGTATCGAGTGCCTAATTATCACGATTCCTGAAGACCTAGCCTAGCTTCCTACACATTATACTTTTTGTTTATATAATATTGGAAGGCAAACAAGCAGACGTATTTCCTGATGTAAACAACTTCATACCGTCTAGACACCAAAGATGTTAATGGTGCGTTGCCAAGCTGAGGCCCGGATGTTAGACCTCGAGCAAAAGTAAGTTTACCGGCTACCTTATCCTCTGAACTGGAACAGGTTAACGGCAGTTATGGACGTTATGGCAGCTGGAATAGTGGTGTATAATAAGGAATAAGGCGGTGGTACCAATTTTTTGTTTATCGTTTTTTTTATTGCAGTCAGTATCAGAACAGTTATACCACACATATAGCAAGCCTTTCGTGTTCCTCCATCCAACGTCGTACTTCGGCAAACAACCTCGTCTGCTGCAACTAACCGAAGCCGATATACAGGATCCACCACCTGGATACAAGACCAGACTGCCTCTGTCCTCGAGACACCAGCTATTATGTTATCTGTGAGTATATCATATATTATTACTACTAGGTGGTAGAGTTTCGCAGCGACTTCCCCGGATTGATACCACCGCCTTATCTATTCCTGCTGCCACAACGTCAGTGCTTACCATTGACGAGTTTCGGTTCGGAGGGTAAGGTAGCCGGTAAACTTACTTTTGCTTGAGGCCTAATATCCCGGCCTCAGTTTGGTAACGCACCATTACCACTTGGTGGCTCTATGACTTTCTAAAAAAAAAAAGTAGTATCTTCACGCCCATATCCCCGAAGAGGTGGGCAGAGGTACAACCAAGGCACCCACGACTAGCCGAAGACACTAAGTCCCACAATGTGATAGGTGGCAAGCCTATCGCCAACCGGGCACATTTCCAATCCCGACTAACATTTTGTAATTAGAAAATTGGAAAAATTCAATTTTCTTTTTGTTTGCCGACCCAGGATGACTTTCTAACCATCAGGAAATCTGTCTTGCTTGTTTGCCTTCCAATATAATAACAAAAAACTACGACAGCGCATATTGTGTGTGTTGTGTGTATTAGACACATCAATAATAAAATAAATAAATTACGATTCGCGTTGTTTGTCCGCAACAAAGTTTTAAACTACTTAAAACCGATTTTAAACAAATTTGCACATTACGTTCAGTTTCATCCAACTGAAAATTTCATTTTTTACATCTCAATTTAACCGGTGGTAACAGCTAGTATTGTAGAGTATGACAATTTATGCTATTTAGCATTATACAAATAAAAAAATGAATAAATTAAAATAGACTATGCTAAATGAATTATATAACTGCCAATTTTATATTTACCCCTCTCCCACGAAAACCCTTTTAGTGACCGGGATTAAAAGTAGCCTAAGTACATTCCTCGGACCATAGGGAACCTACCAGCCGAATTTTATGATCTTTTTACTCGAATCGGTGTGAATCGCTTTATATATTATAATATATTTTATGTATATAAAAAAAGTATCTTCTCGCCCATATCCCCGAAGAGGTAGGCAGAGGCACAACCAGGGCACCCACGACTAGCCGAAGATACTAAGTCCCACAATGTGATAGGTGGCAAGCCTATCGTCAACCGGGAACTTATCCTATCCCAAGCAACATTTTTTTTATTAGAAAATTGGAAAACCCAATTTTCTTTTTGTTGCCCGACCCGGGATTCGAACCCGGGACCTCAAATCCTACAACTGAACCGCTAGACCACAGAGGCGATATGTATATAGTATATGTAAATAGATAAAAGTTATAAAAAAATGTTTTGCTGCCCCTTTTAATTGCCTGCACCTATTTTTAAACATCTTTAATGTACACAATTGATTTGTTCTTTATTTAAAAATTATAGGTTTTGATAAAGGTTATTTAAATTTAATTTTGTGATTTTCAGATCCCTGTTAGAAACGACCAAACCTTACATAGTTAATTCAATGCGTATGCCGGCCGCTCAGACACTACTTTTATTGGCGCACTCCATAGATACTAATATGGGATTCACAAGGTACACACTCACTGTTCTTTTTGACATTGGCAGGTGGAATCGTCTTATACTGTCTTATTAATAGTGGACTTAAATAAGAGTAAAGTTTAGTTGATATTATTGTCTATAATAAAGACTATAATACCCGGTTGAATCTTCGCATACTTTACTTTATTGATGTATTAATAAGACTGATAAAGTTTTGGGGAATTGAGTGCGGTCGATGTTTTTTTTATATTAGTGACACGCTATGTTGGCCTGTTTGATGCATTATAATTAATAATGTAAATGTAATCAGTATATTCATCCAATAATCATAAATAAAAAAATATAATTTCCCCGTGTTGGTCCGGGCTCCCTTGTAGAATAGACCATCTGCCTTCCTTGCCAGGCAGCTTGTAAAAGGCGAGCATAGGCTTACCGTCACTAACACCGTGACATTTGACTAGGTGGTAGAGTTTCGCAGCGACTCACCCGGATTGGTACCACCGCCTTGCCTATTCCTGCCGCCATAACGTCATGAAGTGTTCCGGTTCGGAGGGTAAGTTAGCCGGTAAACTTACTTTTGCTCGAGGCCTAACATCCCGACCTCGGGTTGGCAACGCACCATTACCACCTTTGGTGTCCCTAGGCGGCGTGAATTTCTTACCACCAAGAAATCCGTCTGCTTGTTTGCCTTCCAATATCATAAAAAAAAATTACCTCCTCGTTGGTCGAGTGGCTAGCGTACACGCCTAACTACACCGAACAATCGCGACGCTCTGGTTCGATTCCTGATGGGGACAGGCATTTGTGTGATTAACATTTAGATGTCTGCATTATCGGGTGTGGGTGTTTATTAAATTCATTCTGGTATCTATTTAAGTATTTCTATGTACTTATTAGTATCGTTGACTAAAACCCATAACACAAACATTTCATTAGCTTACTTTGGTTAGATTCAATTTGTGTAACTTGGATATTTATTTTTTGAATCTTAATTTATTATTGTAAAAAATATATCCAAATGCGAGTCGAATTAAAAAGTCTTTCCGCCTTATCCCAAAAATAAGTTTATCTAAACACTGTGTAAAATTTAAATCCAACTAAAATCGTACTAAACGTGTCAACATGTTATTGGTTGAGAAACTAAGGAACCAAGTTTAAAATATGCTACACGTTGATGGCGTGGCAGCATGTAATTGGCCGAGGAACCAAGTTTAGACAGTGTTTAGTTAAACATGTGATCAACGAGTGTTTATTTTTTTTGTAACAAGATAGTTTGTATTTATAAATAGTAAGGCAAATAATAGCTTATTAAAAAGTTTTATTAAAACAAATAAATGTTTACTTAGGTAATACAATCCATTGTGAAAAACTTATTGCTTTTTTTGTTATTAAAAGATATTACACTGTTTAAAATAAATAGAGACGTGGCCATACAATTGGCACTGATACTACTGCCGATTATAGCGGTTATGTTTTCTAGCCCTTAGTACAAATTGTAAGGAGTTGGTACATATTTGATTTGACCGTTCTAGGTAAATAGATTAGTAATCAAAATTCCTAGTTATTCTACAAGTGAGTAAAGTAGTAGTCAACATAAATACTATATCCGTAATCATATTATGTTCTTTAGTATAATAGTTTTACCAAGTGCTGACGATGATCGAAAGTAGATGAAATACCTTTTTGCAGGTTAGTATGCGACACGTGGTTGTTGTTGGAGTTTCCGTACCCTGAAACTGGATTAAACTTGCTCATGAAGGCGACGAAGCTGCGTCAGAAGTGGGATGCACTTATAAATAGACGACTGACAGGTATGTTTAGCTTTTGGCATATATCAAAGCTTTTCATATGTTTAATATAGCGTGTCACCCATCAAAGACCTTTTATTTTATGATGCCTTCAGATGATAACAGATTTAAGACTAATTTGAATCAGGACAAAACTATACGTATAAAAAGTATTAAGATTAGTTTTGAAATTTATCAAATTTTTAGAATGAGGTTGTTATCATTTATTTATTTTTTCGCTAACTCTCTACTTACCCCCTTAATAATAACAAGATGCAGAGATAAATATTTTGTACGGTAATTCTAGATTCTTGATGAACCCACTTTGGGAGTCGCTGACATAGATTATAACAAGCAAAAAATTTCGGGCCGAATCGTTCGGCGTTTTGTGTTCTATTTTTTTTTGCATGTTAAAATTATTTAACTATTTGTTGTGCTTATTATTTATTTGATAATTAATAATAAAAATAATTGTAGAAATCTTGATGTTTGTTATAAATATTCATTTTTAACCCCCGACGGTAAAAGTTTGACGTTTCTGTGTGTATAACTTAACATAACTTTTGCACGGATGGACCGATTTCGATGCAGATTTTTTTGTTTGAAAGCACATATGATCGACATGGTTCATAGCTTTGAGTCATTGAAAATTTGTGATTCTAAAATTATGTTGAATATATTAAATATTCATACCCCACAATGTGATGAAATATTATATTAGTCTAAATCATGAAGCTATACCTATTACTAAAGATTCCACTCCTAACTAAGACCTGATGTCAATTTCCAAATATTGCCGACTCACTCTAATTAATTACCGAACTCTCTTTCTGGGAGTCTTGTCATATTAATTACCGAAGTCAAAATGAAAATTAGAGAGTGAGAGAGAGCGAGAGTCAACTAAATTCATACCGACATGAGGTGTTAGGCGTGTTATCTCCAGTAGTATTATAACTTCATTGCATAATTAATGTGATGTTACAACTTCGTTAAAAATTATTCTTTGTAAAAAAGGAAAGGTTATATTCGACGCCTATATTCTTTTTATTTAAGTATGTTAGTCGATTTCATCCATTCCGAACGAATGGAGGATTTCATTAATTCATTTATGTATCGATTTTACAAATCGTTTTCTTTATTATTTGATTCGCTCGTTCGCGGTGGTACGAGGGTTTTAGCAGTTTATTAATTAGAAACTGTTTTAAAATTATGTATATTCCAAGCCGTAAATTATATTGATTTGAATTTACACTATAATGGGTACATTTATTCATTCGTTCTTACTTGATAAATTAACGTTACACGACGTAGATTATAAATGGTGTTTTTCAATTAGTGAATATTATGGATCCATCAATAATAAATCAGAATGGATTTATCACTTTGACCGTAATGAAGTGATAATCAGATTTTTTGATGTCTCAATTCTTCGTTCTTATACAAATCTCGTGTCAAGGAAATCGGCGACTACCAAACCAATTCTGATAAAATTTTGTAATATATGTTGCCCGCTAGGTTAATGCTCCCACGGGAACATTTTTTTGGGGTAAAACTGGGGTAACATTATGTGTTTGCCAAATTTCATAAAAACAGGTTTAGCAGTTTTAAGGTGAAGATGTAACAAACAGACATACAAACTTTTGCATTTATAGTATTAGTATGATTTATATTTCAGATGCAAATCCTAATAAATCCGTAGAATCGGAACTACAAAAATCGAAGCGAAGCAGCACTACTTACGAGGAGACACAATATGAAATATCGACAGAAATGTGTACTTATATGAACAGTGAAATCTCGTATACAATAAAAAGGCTTTTGCCTGGAGATCTCAAGGTTTTGTACGTTGGCAATGATGAACCACATCCTAAAATAGACCCTAACCCATTTGAAGAGGGTTTTGAATGCCGCGGTAATGAGAAGAAAGGTGGAGTTTACGTCAGCGATAACATTGTTTACAACTGGTAAGATTTTTTTATGTTGCTCGCGGCTTTTCTAATTCTTAAGGCCAAATGCCGTCCCAAGTTGCAAACGCGCACGGTGCGTAGGTATGTATCCCTACTGATATAATGATATTGTACCTATTAACTTTAACTTTATTCAAAGGGTTTATTGGGATTACCTATGTTTTTTTTTCTGTAAACATCTGTAAAAATCAATCCCTATTTTTGTTGTAATTTTATAACTCAAGAACGGGGTCAGCTATCCAAACCAAATGTTTAGGCTTTGTTCGCCCTACTTAGTAGATGGTTTATGTAAAGTTTGCATAAAATCGGTCGAGCGGTTCTTCATTTAGAACATTTTTGTAACAAATGAATTCAATAATTTGCGGATCATTTTGTTAACGGGTATGTTTCAGTTAAATTTAAAAAAAAAACAGATGGATATGTGCTGTCATATTGAAACTTTTTTCAGTTGTTTTTTAATTAGCTTAATTTGCCCCTTTCTGGCGCCGGCTAAGGCCTTTAGGCCATGCTGCCCCGTCTTCCGTATGAATACATTCTTTTTACCAGTCATAAGTCGTAAGTCCTAGGTTATAAGTCGAAGTCATGTGAGGGTCTTGAATAAAGCTGTTGCCTCTATACTCGAGCTCATTTAGTAAGATCTGGCGACAACGAGAAAAGACACGGTAGGTACACTAAATTCTTCATAAATATTTCACTTGTGCACTTAGACTAAACATAATTGAATTAATTGCCACACAAATAATTTACACGAAGTTCAATAATAACGGAAAAACTAGACCATCTTCTTCGATGATGGCGCCAAAAAACCTTTTTATTTCATTTTGTTATGTTATGTCATTAATGCGGTTAGTGAATTATTTAACGACATTTAATTATTTAATATTTCAGTTTATACGTAGCGAAGCACGTACCGGGCCGCTAGTATAATATACATTTAATAGCTGACCCGGCAGACGTTGTCCTGCTATATTTTTATTGTAATTTTATTTAAAAAAATTTAGGGTTAGTCCCCCGCATCATTTAGGGGTACGAAAAATAGATGTTGGCCGATTCTCAGACCTAATCACTACGCTCACAAAATTTCATGAGAATCGGTCAATCCGTTTCGGAGGAGTTCAATTACGCACACCGTGACTCGAGAATTTTATATATTAGATAATTCTTTCAGTTGGAGTTTTGGCGCCATCGAGAGAAAAGATGGTCGAAGTTTTTTCATAATTATTGAATTTCGTGTTAATATTGAGTGAAATTAGTCAATTTTGGTGGCATTTTGTACAATTTCGTTCAGTGAAAGAGCACAAATGAAATATTTACTAAGAAATTGGCGTATCGTGTATTCCCTCGTTGCCGCACAATCTCATTACAGAGCTTGTGTAATGAGCCACCGGTTTACCCAAGAGCCTGACATGACTTACTGACGACTTATGACTGATGACTTATTATAATTAATTGAAAATGATATAAAATTCGATGCAAATTTCTACTTGACTAATGGCTAAATACTAACGTGAAGGCCAAAACCTAAAGAAAGAAGAAAGAATTCTTTTGAGTTTATACTAGTAGGGGAGCCCAAAAGGGGATTTTTGGAGGTACTCAGGCGCGTTAGATTAAGATATGGGAGACACCCTGTACCATTGTTAAACACCTCCATTATGTATCAAATCTCTATATAGAGCCGTGACTGTAGGGTTGCCTTTCTTTTTTTTTTGGCTTGAAAATATACTCGAGCCTGTCAGCGGGCTTGTTGCATGTCAATGAGTCCATGTTTGAATTTTCTGATGATTTGAACAAGACGCCCGTACGTCTTTGGAGGTTCGGAAACTTTCAAAATCCAAGTCATATGTGTTAATTGTCGATTAAAGCAATCTGTCTGCTTGATATACTTCTGTCATTGGAGACACATCAGGTATATAATATATTATTAATATCTGATGAGTTCGGCTATGATCAAGTGACTGGAATTGGTATTTTAGCTTCTAGACACTTAACGCACCGCCAAAAAGAAAAACCTTACATGACCTTTTTTACTCTCCGCTATTAAATCGACAAAGTGCAATGGGTCCCCACGACGGTGGAGGTACTACATATTTAGCATCGCGGGCTCCCCTACCATACGTAGCGAAGCGCGTACCAGGCCGCTAGTATATTATACATTAATAATTCTTTGCTGCGACAGGACCGTCAGTGAGTTCACTGCGAAAATTTATGTTTTTGAAGTGAAAACTTCTTTAGGCGCGTTGAGCATTTTGGTAGAGGGTAAAATTCTCGGTTCGCGTCACCGACATGCTAATGATAATAGTATATCTATAGCTATGGAGAGCCAGACTAGCACACGCGCAGTAGCCTGTGAATACGTATACACTAATACATCGACTATTTCTGACTGTATTATGTGCGCGTTGGACGCTTTTATAAATTTCATATAATTTTTGCATATAGTTTTAATTACTCTCAACTTAATAGTTCAGGGGGTCTACCATAAGCTCTTAAATCAGGAATGTTTTAATACTACATCGACTTTTGTACCATGACGTCCCTAAACAACCTTGTTTTACGATAGTTTTACAATAATGTTAGATTGCAGTTTTGTGACGTATCATTCATTCAATTGATACCATAACGTCAATTGTGACAGCTAGCAGTAATGTTTTTATGTCATAATTAGCGATCTTAAAAAAGTTAATATTTGATAGCGGATTTAATATTGTATGAGAAATTGCCATCTAAAAAATTCGAAAATAAAACATAAAATGGTTATTGTCATAAGATTTTCGTTGATAAATGCAGGAATAGACTGCTAATCAAACATTAATATCTGAAAATTGATGATGACAATTTGGTGCAGGCCAGTTTTCTATATAAAGGAAAAACCTTAGACTATTTGTTTAAATTGTCATTTTCTTCGTACGAGTTGTTTAGGTTAGTAGTGGTAGAACGTAGTCTGGCAAAAAAATTTCATTTTTTATTCAAATTAATAGCTAGAAATGATTTTATTACTTAACAAGTTACCTATGCAGTTCTTCACAATTTGCAAAATTTTTTTATGGTTTCATTTTTCGTGCACAATTATTTTTAGCTCAAATACAGAAATAAGTGATATATTCACGAAGAAATTAGTGTATCGTGTATTTTTTATTATTGTTGTAGCGATAGCATCTTTAACAAAGCTCAATAAGGGTGCCACCGCTTTATCTAAGACCTTAGTATGACTTAATATAAAGACGAAAATTACTAACTAGAAAAATGCATATCGAATAAAACTAAATAATAGATTCTAATAACTAAGGAATCTTAGTCTGACGGAAGGGGGCGTATCTAAGTAAGTTTTATACTTGACACTAGCTGATTATATTTTGAAAAACAATTGGAAGCCATTTTTATAAGAAAGAAGAAGAAGAATAAAAAAAAATTGTAGCAGGTAATAGACAAAATTTACAAAAATCATTCGTTCATTGCGGTAATAAAACAATACTGATTCAAAAGCATATGGTACGAACTAAAGTAATGATATTTTATGACAGAAGTAAAACTCTCCTTTTTTAAGACTGTTTTGTTAAAGTTTATGGTAGGCCCCCCAGTTTTCACTTCTATCGGCAGTCCCACGACTGCTACTGTTTTTTTTAGTGAGCCAAACTTATTTATACGATAATTCGATTTTAATTTTATGTGTACACATAAAACGGTATTGTTAATTATCCGTTCTCTCAAGATTATAGTTTTAGATACTTCTTGAAAACGATTCAGCATGTTTGAGACGTATAGCGCCTTAAGAAGCAATGCCTTTTGACAGTATACTGAAACCTTTTCTCGTTCTTCCTAAATATGTACGATATTAGTGTTCCTACTAGTTTGTACGTATTTTTCAATTTTGTCGAACCACATTTTATTTGTATATATGGTTATGGTCTATAGCTATAGGTTGGTTGGTGGGAAAAGGCAACTTCTTTTCTTTATTTGTAAGTCTTTTTACACAACTAGGTCATTGATTCATAAAGTTCTTTTGTTTATTAGTTTATAGGGTTTAAAAAAGCCACTCAGACAGCGACAGTATCCCACGCTTCCCCTTGCGAGGAAGTGAACGATCATCGAGGGCTTATAGCAGTACTGCCATAGCCTGCCTCACGCTCAGGACACCCCGCCACATCTCCTCATCGTGACTGCTTCGATCTCACTTGTTGTGTAGATCTCGTGAAGAGCTTACTATAGAAATGATCCTATGAAGTAAGGTCTTGTCGATTGAAGAAAATTACAGTCAGGTCATTATTTCAAATGTAATCTTATCAGCGTCATTTAATATTTTGCTGCGAACAAAGGCGCGACATCTATTGGAATATTTTCGAAAAAAAGTGTATCGGTATCTGCAGATCGGGAAAGATGTTCATAATAGTAATCCTAGATGGTGCTGTACAATAATTATAAAAATAAATGAAGATAATTTGTTTTTTAGTGCTTGTAAAAAAACAGCAAAAAACATAATTATTTTTATATATATTTTAAACGACGAGGAAACTTAAGGAGCTGCCAGTAAAATAACTAAATTTTTTTTTCATGTTGATATTGAACCGCATGGCTTTTATGAGGTACTGCTTATATATATTTATTTTAAAGACATAAAATTTTGTTATAATGTAATAATATGCGTTTTATAAATGACTGACACTCTGATAAAAAAAGATATACAAAATATGCACTTTATTATGCATTAATAATAATTGATTGTTGTTATAAATATGTAAAAACTCTCAAATTCCTATTTTGGTATCATCATTGTTGCTACAGTTTACATTAATTCTGATAGACGGCGCTTTATCAAGTAGTTCATGGTCTCTCTCATAGATGGCGTTTTTTGTATCAAAAATTAGATCATCAATTATAATGTCCTAGCAAAACCTAATTCGTATGTTCTATCCCTGTAATTGAAAAATATACTTTTTTCGCTTCTAATTTTTTTATTCCGTTATTGTAGTGGTAAAGTATGGGAATGATAAAATGCAGTTGCTATTTTATTAACAATTAAATATACATATCGACACCTCCTACGTATTTGGATGTATCTGCCAGATACACGAAATCGATTTTATTGCATTTTTAGCATTTATGCACTATATATTATCACGTGAAAAAATATCAGATTTTTTTTTGACCCTAACATCGAATTTTGTAATACGTATAACTATGTATCTACATATGTTGCTTAACAATGACGCTGTTTAAATAAGTAAGTGTCAGTTGCACTACAATTCATGGGGGCACAGGTGAGCGGGCGACAATCAACTACCCGTTAGTCAGTTGTACTACGGTGACTGACGGTGACTGGGCGGTGTGAACGCGCTCCGTGACTATTTAAAAAAATGTCGAATAAGAGAATAGAAATATTTAACAGGAGAGCTCTCGTAATAATGTTGTAATAGAAATAGAACGCCCTCAGGACAACTTTTTTATTGGTCAGGTTTTACAGTTACACTATATACGTCCTAATTTTATGCTATTTAATTCGAGAATATTCCAATGTAAAAATCTGTATAAGGCACATATATGATTAAATAAATTTGTCAGAACATCGTATAAGTGTGTATGTGCTAAAACGCAAAAACGTACAGGTTTACTAATTAAATTTTATTGTTTATAGCAAATATATGCCAACTTAAGGGTACTTGCAAAATTTCAGGTTATAAGTCGAAACGGTTGCTGAGATGTCCCAATTTTAATTTTTCGAAAACTTTAAATGGCTCTCCTGTAAAATTTGCTTTTTGTAGATACATAGTTATGCGTAGGAGGTGTCGATATGTAAAATCATAAGGATTCTGAAAAGATCTATTCTATTATCTAAATTCTATAGATATAAAAATAAATCCCCATTTCGCGTAGTCATCGCTTCATGCTTTAACGGATAGACCAAGGAGTAGGTTCTTAGAAAAAAATAACCCGGCAAAATTGCAGGGACAATTGGAAAAACAATGCTCTAATCCATACAAACCGGTTAATTTCAATCGACACTAAGTTCGCCGATTCGGCTAATAACAAATAAATTGCGATGTCCGTTGTCTGCATATTGCATTTTTGCATTAAAACGACTATACCGATTTTAGTTAAATTTAAGGTCAGAATCGGACTAGTCGCCGGAGCCTGACATAGTATTCATGTTATCCTGATCTCTCGTCGGATTCCTATAGGAGAATTGAAAATATAGGTATAAGTATATTAGTAAAAATTAAGTTACTTCTTCACAAGTATTTGTAGGTCTTCTCGTTCGTGGTACTTCTAAGTATTTATAGGTTTTGCAATATATATCTCAGGGCTTTGACGCCCTTAGGAAGTACTATTTTTTAACAACGCCCTCTAACCCATTACAGACGAGGGGGAGAGGCTCCATTGGATCAAAAATACTGACCATTTATACTACAAGCCAATACTTAAAGCTATTTTCAAAACTTTTCTTAAGCTAGCCTGCACCCCGTGGACCAAAAATATTTACAGTTATAATATGTACAACTGGTTCTGGTGGACGCGGATAACACACTCGACTCGGTCGCATCAAACGCGCGACGCCCCTGTGCCAGTGCCACGACGCCCCAGGGCGACCCGTCGCGCAGTTTGGGAAGCCCTGTTCTATCTAATTAATTTTCACAGTTTTAAAGACGAAAATCACCGATACAAAACTAGAACCTGCGGCCGTCATCTTATGTGTTTGTTTGAACTAGTAGATACATATACGGTAAAACGATTGATTCTTTTGCTATCTACGTCGATAGTTAAGTATACAACTTTACAATTTTCTTATTTTATTTATTTAATGCTGAAAAGGAAAATAACACAAATAAATTTACGTAGCCTTACAAAAAAAAATTATAGAGGTTTAACTAAAAGTGCTATTAAAAGAGTAATTAATGTGGAGGATGCGAGGCAAGTTTGCTAGGATCATGAGATTTGGTTCTGGTTACTATCTGTTTACGCTTTAAGTGATTTGGCGTGAAGATATGTATATGTATGGTATTGAAAGCTGCATTAATATCAACATGAAATTTGAGGAAATAGGTAATTGTACAATGTTAAAAAAATTAAATGTTATAACTGAAGCTGTTGAAAACTAAAATAACTTCTATAGTACATCTTAAATAAATAATTATCCCTGGCAAGTAACACAAAATGAATCTAACCCCAAACCAGATATTTTCTTTGCCCAAACTAAGCGAATTATATACTTGTGTGATGGGTGTTAATGAACGACGTCTGCTCCCATCGGGAATCGAACCCGAGCTTCTTGGTTGGTCGGTGGATTTAGGCGTGCACGCTAGCCCCTCGACCAACGAGGGATTCAATATTGATTTATGATTGCTCTTATTTAACATTTCACATTATTTCGAAAAAATATTTATTACTAGCCATTGCCCGCGGCGCTGCCCCGTGGTTATTGGTCCCACAGGAACATTTTTCGGTATTAAAAATATTCGATTTGTTAACCCAAGTACATGTGTACATGTTGTACATGTGTGCTAAATTTCATGAAAATCGGCTCAGCAGTTTTTTCATGAAGAAGTAATAAACAAACATACAAACTTTCACATTTATTATAATAATAGGATTTAATAATCGACGCGGCGAACTTTGTAACGCTTCGCTAACCGTTTCGTGTGGAAAAAAGTAAATGAAATATTGTTTTTCCCATTTTCTCTGCAATGTTTTTTCTTCATGAGAACATTCTCCTGACTATAACCTACTCAACAAAAAAGATTATGCAAAATTAGTCCATCCGGTTAGGTGTGATGCTATAAACAAACGAAATGGGGATTCATTTTAATTAGGTATATAGATACCGATGTAGATGAAAATTGCTTTTAAAGCTATTATGTCATCGTCTGCGGTAATGTTAATCGCTGGTTCAAATCCTGTCAATTGTGTAATGCTTCCTTTCTGAAAAGTATTAAGCGGAAGCTCAGAAAAAGTCCGTTATTTAAAATGATCTTCTTTGTTACAGTGTGGTGGATACTGATTGGAGTTATTCAAACTATCAAGAAACATATAGCGAGGTATGGACTTGTCCAGATTGCGAACTAGCAGCTTGTCTTTCTCCTGTAGAAAGGCTACAACATAAGCAGTTCATGTGCTCCTCTAAAAGTACACAGAAGAAAGATGAACAGAAAGTAACAAGAGAAAATAAACCTAACGCTAAAGAGTATAAGTGCGAATCTTGTAAGGAAACATTGTATATGACTGCAGTTGAAATTCTTAGACACAAAAAGGTGTGTATTAAAAAATAAAATTGTAAAAGTTTTTCTTTTTAATTTATCTTTATAAAGTCATAAGGCCTGATGCCTACTGAGAGTTCTTCTATAGTCTATTTATTTTGACAAACGAGTACTGTGTATATCCCTCGCATATTTCCGATACTGACAGGGACAGTTATGAGGGACGGGCACCACGTCTTTGTTCTCATTGTGAAATTGTAAAGAAGCGTTTCGATTGATTGAAATGAACTTTATGTTGATTATGTGGATCAATAGCCATGCAGAGTATAATATTTTGTTACTCTTTTGTGAAAAAAAAATAATTGAGTATAGCAACATTATTTTAATGTAATATGCAAACTCAAAAAGAACCTCAGAGCATGAGTAATATTAGTAAAAGATCCGAATCTAAAACTACCTGCACTGAGCTGATAATAAAGTTAACCTTTTAAAGTCAGCTGAATTTGTAAAAACCGCGATGTACGCAATTAATGGCTTTAAAAATAATTTAATGGCTTGAAACATATAAAATGGTATATTAAAAATTATATTATAAATGGGTTTCCTAATAATGCTGGACAGAATATTTTAAATTATTTTTTGAAAAATATTTTAGATTAAAAGTTTAAACGTTAAAACGATATGAAAGTTTTATTCTGACTTTAAGACTTCTAGATTGTGCAGATGTTGGGTTGGCTATTATTTACCTAGACGAATCACTGGGTTGCCAGGTAAAATAGGTGTGTTAATACCAGTTACTTTCACAGAATTGGAATATAAGTCAAATATAGAAATAATTTAAAAGTGTCTAAAACTGAATTTCGTAGTTAGTAAGATTGTTTCTTGATGGTCGGTGTCGCCTATAGATACCAAATGTGATAATGGACTGAAGTGTCGCTACCCGATGGCCAAGAAGGAGCAAGTTTATATGAAGATTGAGAAAAATATTAATAATTGTAAGTTATTTCCCGCTCAAAAAGTATTTTTTTATAATATTGGAAGGCAAACAAGCAAACGGATTTCCGGATGGTAAGAAATTCGCGCCGCCTGAAAACATCAAAGGTGCTAATGGTGCGCTGCCAACCTGAGGTCGGGATGATAGGCCCCGAGCAAAAGTAAGTTTACAGGCTATCTTACTTTCCGAACTGCAATACTTTAGCGGCAAGCATTGACGTTAAGGCGGTAAGAATAGGTAAGACGGTGGTACCAACATGGACGAGTCGCTGCGAATCTACTACCTAGTAGGATGTCAGGGTGCTAGTGACAGTAAGTTTATGCACGCTTTTTATGAGCTGCCTGACAGGAAGGCAGATGCTCTATTCTGCAAAGGAGCCCGGTCCAACATGGGGAGTAGCAAAGCTCCATGGGAAAGCTAAATAATCAATCAAGCAAGTCCAGTCAAAGATATAAGTCGGTTTTCATTTTATTTGTAAACTTTTTAAAAATCTCTAGTTGAGGGTTGCTGTCCCACTCGCCCCCCTCCCCCTCTTGGAGACATCCTTGGTAATAGATAATTATTTCCAACTTGACGCTAGTATATTCATTAGTAAATATACCTACAATTATTATTGTAGATGTTCTTCCAAATTTATAAAAAGTACGACTGACAGACATACTGTATAATTTAGATAGCGAAATCCGACCAATATCCTTCATTTTTTTTCTACGATAAATGAACAAATAAGCAGAAAGAAGTCGGTAAAAATTCATTTCTATGTTAACCCATTTGTATCTTTACGCCCATATCCCCGTAGAGGTAGGCAGAGACACAGCCAGTGCACCCTCGAATAGCCGAAGACACTAAGTGCCACAATGTAATAGGTGGCATGCCTATCGCCAACCGCGCACATATTTATCCAATACCGGGCAACGCTATTTTTATTAGAAAATATACATTTTCAAATTTTTTGTTGCCCGACTCGGGGATCGAACCCGGGACCTCAAGAAGTCAAGCCCGACGCCGGACCGTCAGACCACGCATAGAGGCGATTCTATTCTTTTTAACTAATTTTTTTAAGTTAATAATTAAGTTTTTTAACTAATTTTTATAAACTCAGTTTTTTTTGTAATTCGGTAATATTTTTTAAGTAAATATGCTTAATGACATATTGCCATGTAAAAAATCATGAGTACCTTGCTTAAAATAACTAAGGGCAAATATAATATAATCTTAATCCACAAAATTCCGCCTTATAGTCTAATATTCTGATGATTGTTCTGGATAAATTTGGAAAGCAACTGGTTTATAATATAAAAACTACGTCATAGTACAGCATATTAAAAACAAAACCTTTATACACCTTTTGATCTTTCCTACTGCGGAGCAATGTACGAGAATATGTAGGAAAATATTAATAGGACGAAGGTCTCCATAGCGCTGTTAATAAGTAGATTCCCAGAACGCACACTGCGGCGGTGTCATTAAGCTGCGCACACACGCTCGCGTCGTGACCCGCCCGCTGGCTGCCTGATGTCGGGTTGCGATGCCCTTTTTAATTCGCACAATAACGCACCATGCGTTCGCGGTGCGGTCGATCCACATTAGGTGTTTTTCCAGAATTTTTCAGTTGATTTTTTTGACACGAGTGCAAGTAATGGGTTCAATGAATACAGGAAGCTGGCGTTGGATCCTGATCAGCCTTGTAAAGGTTTTTAAAGTTATATTTTTTTTGGCGCGTTAGGAAAAAATGATGAGGGTAAATTTTTACGATACGCGCGCACACCGTCACGAAAAACCGACATAATGAAGTTAGCTATAGATAACATTTTAGTTTTTTGTGATATTTTTATTAAATATTAAATAAACTTTATTTAACTAAATAATTCATTATAATAAAACTTTTAATGTATTAAATACCTTTTTTCTATGGTTAGTGTCATTTTGTCTACAAATGTAAAATAAGGCAAAAGATAAAATTTTTAAAAAGATTTTTATCTTATTACGCCGAAGAAGTATAACTTCTAACGCGTGTACATAAGAACACACACATTTTTTTTTAAATAGTGCAATATTTAGAAAAATGTTTTTTTTTCTTTTTATTGCGCCGCATTACGTGTATAACTATGACACTTGCTCCTTTCACAAATCATGAGTATCAAGAAAAAATAGCAAAAAAATGTAGACGCAATAGCCATATTTATAACATTTTTCTTGTTAACGACTAGTTTAAATAAATGGCAAATAAGTTTATTCTAGATACTTATTTAATTATTACAAAATTGGTAAAAAACTTAAAAGTATGATTTTTTGTAGGTAGATTACGTGAATGGTATTATATTCTAAGGATAAAGTTAACTATACAACACTTATTTTTTAGGCAATGTAGTTTATAAGTTTCAGATGAATATAAGTTTAAATAGGGATCGATTTATCTGGATTTGTCTAGAACGTAAATTGTAAGAGTCCAGTTCCGCTCTACTTACGTTTATTTTTCCAATCCGGACGGGTTAACGCTATCCTTAATAGTTAATGGTTTTATTCCATGACCGTGATGATCTAGCCAATGCTCATCTAACATATGGCCTCCGAGCAAAAATGTGGCCCGCAGAAGTCCTTCGTCCGGGCCGTGCACAAGATTGGCGCCTTTTAATAAATCTTCCATAATAGAAAGTACCTACCATTGTTTTTTTAGTTTTATTAGGTATATTTTAAGGTCAAAGAGAGGGCTTACTCATACTTTCCCTAATGGGTTTTTTTTGAGCCCGTTATGGTTCCAAAAAACTAAACCTCCACAAAATTTTGTAACTCAGACCTAGGGCTGATTCAGTATCTTTTTAGTGATGATCACTGGGTAAAGTGTACATCAAATAGCTGTCAAATGACGTGTTTTACGTTTGCTGTCTCATGTGACCAATAGAAATACAAAGAAGATAGCAAATAATACGCTTACAGCTATTTGATGTTCACTTTACCCAATCATCATCACTGAAAAGATACTGAATAGCCCCGCTAATCTAGCCAGTGTTTCTTAGGTCTCATGTTTACAAAAATCCAAACAGAAGGTAAGGTAGTAAGGTATAAGAATGACCCCGTGTGTCCCGAGGCCGCAGTTGTCGTGAGTCTCGCTCCTCCCCCGGTCAGTCGACATTAGACCGCTTGTAACTTGCGAGCTGGAACCAGTACTTATGAATTTTAATCGAATATCATTACAAGAGCAAAAAGCCTGTAAACTTAGGTACTTTGTTTATTACATGCAAGCTTTTATATTGCTCCAGTTTAGAGCAATAATTATGTAATTTTGAAAACTTTCAGGGAAATAAAAGTATTTTTTAAATTAGTAACAGATTTCTGGAATTCCGCATTATTTTCTAATTTCTTACTTTGTGCTTCTCAATTTTTCTAGTTTTACGTGATTTCATTTATGCACCTATAGTAAGAGACGCGCCTTTAACCGTATAACCGATTTTGATGAAATTTTATATGCATGTAGCAAAAGATCCGAATTCAAATATATCCTTTTTTTTAAAAAAATCCACTCCTAAAGGACTGTAACAGAAGATGAAAGTTTGTATGAAACTATTAACTACTCCCACGCAACGAAGTGGTGGGCAAATAGCTTGTAGGTAGTATTATAAATTCGAAAGTCTGTTATTTGCTTTTTCACGGCTAAACCACTGAACCGATTTTGAAATGCAAATAGCTAAAGCTTCCAATTCAAATATAGGCTATTTTTTTTTCAAAATTTTGACCCCTTTAACCAGAAAATATTTGACCAGATTGCTATATAATCTTGGGTGAAAATTTTGAATTTATTAAATCTTAACTGTTTTACTCTAAAAAAAAAACCGGGAAAAAGGTAGTATTCCTATGTTTAAAGTATTTATTTTATTATCGAAAGATGAAAAATCAGACGAATTACTTACTGGTAGTAGGTACATACGTATAAACGGGTAGTCGTTTGTAAGTAAGTATATGTGACACCTAAGATAGTGGTCCAATATTTACCAAGGGCAAGCACTGACGTTATGACTGCAAGAGTAATAAGGTATTTTTTGATAATACTTAAACGCTTTTAGTAAAAATATGGTTTTTTTGCTAATCTTTACCTTAACATCTGTGAATTTGGTGAAAGAAAGTATTCTGCTGGATCACGTTAATTCCTATTACACAATGTTAAGGAAACCGTTAGATTAAATATTTTCCTATCATGTAACTACCAACTCTACCGCAGTTTCACGAATCCATTTACCCTATCACAGGCGTCATACAGTGCCGAAATAAGCAAGCGCGGGGTATCGTATTTGTTTCGTAGCCCCTAATTTAGTTTTCTGGTACGTTTTATACTGGGTGAAGATAGGCACCAACATGAGTATTTTTATAATATTAATTGACTAATTTAGTTACATATAGTAAGAAACATCTACACGTCGCCTAGAGACATTATTTTTAACGAGGCTTTTGCCAACCCAAGGCTGGTTTGTTAAGTCTCTTTTATGAGTAAATTTAATAAGAAGGTATCTTCATATTCACGCCTCCAAAAGGTAGGTAGAGTTAAAATCAGGGCACTAATTCCTTAAAGGTTGGCAACGCATCTGTGATACTCTTGGTGTTGCGGATGTCCGTGGGCGGTGGTGATTACTTTCCATCAGTTGACCCACTTGCTCATTTGCCTCCTCTTGTATAAAAAAATACATTAATTCATTAACATACTGTTCCATCTGTTCTGTTCTGTACCTTTTGTCTATGGATTTTATATTAATTACTTTCTGGAAATCAGTCTACGTGTTTGTTATATAAACGTTGTACACTTCGGCCACAGGATAGTGACGTACCCGTAATATCCACGGTGTTTACACGCCACAATTCTCTCTTACCATGAGAGAAGCTGTTCGCTGGGTTCTCACATAAAAAATACTCTAATTCCACTTCAACGTGAATTACGATTTCAAAATTATTCCCACCATAAGGTTCCCATCAAAGTTCTTGGGTTATATTGTGAGTGGCCTATTTACGCAGGGCCCATGGTTATATCTATTCATGTTTTACTTAATCCGGGCCTGTTCATACGAACCCGAACGAAATAAACTCATTAAGGTTGTCAAATACTCTAGACGGGATGACAGGTAAATTTCAACTTATAACAAAACTATTTTAACCCTTATCCCAATGTTGTAAAGTTGTAGGAGATGCGGATGAAGGTTGGAAGTGAACCACTGCTCCGTTGGTCACGATTGAGTTGACTGCTCGGAGCTGCCTGGACCTCGTGAGTGTCTGATTTCGTTTTACCGTCTTATCGCTTTCGTTACAAAACATTTACTAGATTATTAAACTTTAGGATGTTAATTAGAGAACCAAAAGCGGGTGTCTGTGGTTTTATTAGAGTAGAAATATATTACATATCCCTGGATAATTGAGCTTATCCAAAGGAAGCAATTCATTTCGCTGTTGTTAAGATTTTATACTTCATTTTAGGCCATAGTAATACAGAAAAATACGTCAAAAATAAAATTAATGATAAAAATGACACTGAACGTAAACAAATAACTACAAAACCGTACCTACAATTTGATTGAAATAAACATTTTTTCGTAGCGTAATGCAGTAATCATAATCTTAAAAATAGCGTTTTGAAACGATGAAAATGTATTTTTATTACTAATTTTAATGATCTACAACTTTCAAATTAACTTTATATATAGGTAAAATCAAATTTTATAAATTTCAAAACATTTAGGTAGGTACGTTGGTTGGCAGATACTACCTTACATTGATTTATTAAAATCCTAAATCTCAATCACCACGTAGATTATAATCCACACTGAATATAATTTAAAGTTATCTAGATAAAGATCAAGGTAGAGATAAACCTAAAACTTCAAAACATAGCTGTGTAGAAAATATCTAGAAAAAAAATCATTTCTAAAAGGCCAGCAACGTAATTGTTCCAGTTGATCATGGGCGTCAGCCCTGTTTATCTGCTTCCATAAAAACATCCTTTTATCAAATCACTGAGAACATTGTAGGATTTCCTATTGCTTTGTTCGATGATAGGTAATTAACTAAATTACGTTTACTAAATCTATATATTAATACGTGATGCCAAATTTTTGGAACACTTTTTGCGAAAATTGCGCGGACGCAGGAGCATAAAATTTGACAGAACGCTAGTATTTTACGATAATAATGCTTATAAAGTACATTAAATCAATAAATAAAACATTACCCACACTTCAATGCATTGGTCTTAAGAAATGAAGATGGCATTCTTATCAACAAGATATTAAAATTTTGATATTAATATATTAAAATGGTTGAATTTTGAACAATGGGCGACCACTAGTAAAGATAATGATATAATCATTAAAGTATTATTACTTAGTACATTTTATCACTAGTTGATCAGCTTATTTTATAATGTGTCTCAGGAAACATGAACCTGTAGTATAAATACCTGCTGCTAGGATCACATCCTATGCTCAGGTCGCAGTAGATATCGCAGGATTTACTGTTCTATTCGGTGATACATCGCAACTGCCGTGCGACTGCGACGATGGGGCTTCACTGTGGCATAGAGAAAACTGTAGACTAGTTCTTATTTTAACTTTATGTTTTAGTTACACCCAGTACAGCTTAGATTACCCATGAGCTCAAGTTATAAAATAATTATAATAAAATTATTTTTCACTACTTCTTTGCAGTATCTAAGTAAGTCTGAGAATTGAGTCAGGATTAATTTTAAGCATCGATTTCAACCATGAATCCGTTTTTAACAAATGAGGGTTGTTATAAGTTTTACGTGTCAGCGTCTTTGTTTTCGTCTGTCTGTGGCATCATAACTTTTAAACAGACCAACCGATCGATGCGGCTTTTTGTTTTAAAACTGACGTGATCAAGTTGGTTCTTTGCTGCATTACATGTAGATTATGCCGGGGGCTATTCATTTTTTTTTTATTTTAGTGTTATAGTTACATATAATTTAGTATGTTTGTAGATAATTCATTTTTGTTGCTGTTAAATTTTTTGTCAAAATTATGTACACTTTCAAATTTGATACGAAATCTGTTTACTGTATAATCTTATGTTAACGTAAGAAGGGTTTTGTAACATTGTTATGTTGTAAACAGGATTAACAAAGAGTATTATCAACAGTGAAATGTGAGGCCAAAACATGAAGCGTTTTTCCATAAAAAAATCAAATAGTGTTGAACACATGTTTTACAAAAACTATCCAAAACTAGATTCTGAACCTATAAATATGCTACCACGTCATCCACGTGCGACATTTTATTGGTTTTACGTCAATTTACATAGCGTTTATTTAAGCAGGCGTCTTATTTCTTTTTCATAAAGCGGAAAACTCCTAAAATAGCATTTATCATTCGACATCTACCGTGTTTTTAATAATCACGAAGCAAAGTACTCCAAGGTACAAACTGGTATTATTGCAATGTGATACAGACTAAATATTAAATAAATTTTACTTCTGTGGCTAATGTCTTATTAAAATACTCTAAGCTTTTACCTGGCATTATAGTCTTTATTACACTGTAATATAGACTATAATATCAAACTGATTTTACTATTATTTTTAATGTGATTGGTCAGCGAACAAGCACAAGTGTGTCCTGATGGTAAGATGCAACCATGGCCTATAGACACCATTTATGTTACAATTGCGTCGCTGTCCTGTGGCTAGGATTTCAAGCCTATTGTACAAGGCTATCGGCTACCCTACCCACCAAACTGGTACATGATAGAGTCACTATGGCGGCAGGAATATTAAGGCGGTGGATCTCAGCCCAGGTAAGTGCATACACAACACTCCCATAGTAAACTATTTGTTTAATAATTCAGCTAGAGTCTTTAATTTAAAATTTAATTACGGTGATACAAACAATAAAAAAATTGTAATTTTTAATACGTACCTTCTTCTGACAATAACTAACACAACAGAAAAAGAATTAGGAAAATTAGCATTTTAGCATTATGATATAGACACGGTCGGCAACCTTTTGACAGGCACGGGCCACAAGCTGGCAAAATAAACTAAATGTAGGTCACACTTGTAATACTTACCCTAGAAGCCAAATATACCTACGTATTATTGGACATGTCCCATAGAAAAAATAAAAGGGGCGGAGAGAAGCGTGTTCTTAAGGCTGAATCTACACTATACGCCGTATATTATACGGTCAAGCGTGGAACGTTCATGGATTTATTTTGATATAGGTATATAACTTATTTTCAAGACGTTCAGGGGCTGCAAGTATGATGTCGGCGGGCCGCATGCGGCCCGTGGGCCGCGCGTTGTCGACCGCTGAATTATAGACGATTAATGTATATAAACCAACAGCGACTCCACGGCTCCAGAGTGCAAAGTCTCCTGAGCGGTAACGTTAGTACGCGGGTTCGATCTCGTAAATTGAAAAACCTCGTGACCGCCCGTGTCGGGATCCAGTATCAAGATAATGGACACTGCTGCAACAGAATTTTAATTACATAAAACACGAAACGTAAAATGGTGGGCGAAAATAAGTAATTGTAGTGAAAGAGTTGTATAATAATGCTGCTGTGGTTCAGCGGCCTGGTGTTGAACTTGACATCTTGATGTTCCGGGTTTGATCCCCAGGTCGGGAAACAAAAAGAAAATTTATTTTCCAATTTTCTAATAATAAAAACAACTTACGAACGTAATAATTGCTTGGTTGCCTTGTCACCTATCACGTTGTAGGACTTAGTGTCTTCGGCTAGTGGTGGATGCCCTGATTGTTCCTATGCTTCTTCGAGGATATGGGCATAAATACTCTTTTTTTATATCTTTACGCCAAGTCCATTGCGGGGTAGGTCGAGAATATCGAATGCCAGGTGTCACAATTCTTACAGCATCCTTTTCCACCAAGTACTTAGGTCGTAATACCGTTACGAACGTTAACTGGTAGAGTTTTAGAGTAAACCACTCTAACAGTTTACTATAAAACTCTACCTCTGCTCTCTCTACTCTACCTTTTCGAATGACTGGCTTACACGCTTAACTACAGTGACTAACTGCGAGCCTCGGATTCAATTCCTGACGGGGGCAGGCATTTGTGTGATGAATTCCGGGTCTGGGTGTTTATAAATTTATTCTGGTACCTATTTAAGTATTTCTATGTATTAAAATTGTTGACTTACTTACCCATAACACAAGTGTATAATTTGCTTACTTTGGGGTTTCAGTTTTTAAAAATTCAGTTTTAAAATTCAATTTGTGTTACTAGTGTATTTATTTTTTAATTGTGATTTTTAACCGTCGAAAAAGGGAGACGATTCTCAATTCGACCCGTATGTTTTTTTTGTATGTATGTTTCATTTCGGTGTCTGTGGACGGATTTTCAAAATTGTTTTTTTAATTGAAAGCCTATACTCCCGCGGTGGTCCCATTATAATTTAGTCAAAGACTACATTAACATTCATGAGAAAACCACATATTTGACCGCCTCGTTGGTCGAGTGGCTAGCGTACACGCCTAACTACATCGACCAACCGCGAGGCTCGGGTTCGATTCCCGACGGGGGCAGGCATTTGTGTGATGAACATTTAGATGTCTGCATTTCCGGGTCTGGGTGTTTATTAAATTTATATATTCTGGTATCTATTTAAGTATTTCTGCGTATTAGTATCGTTGACTAGCACCCATAACACAAGCATATAATTTGCTTACTTTGGGGCTAGATTCAATTTGTGTGACTTGTCCCGTAATATTTATTTATATGTTCCAAATTTGAAGTCGGTTTTTTGCAGTTTTACTGCGTTTAAATAATTGATACCTAATTTAATTTTAACTGATATTTTTTATTTCGTTGGCGTTTAAATATTATTATTTGTATTTAAACTGTGTAAATTTTCAAGAGCATAAGGAATTTCTGTCATTATTAGATATATGGTCTAATCAAAAAATGAGATATATGTGTATCTTTTTGTTTTTGATTGTGCTTTGTACATTGTAACTGTAATACGTAAAAAAATAAGTGAAAAGGTGTACTTAATGCCAGAATACATTCTCTCCCAGATTACCCCGGGTAGTGATGACAAAGAACACATATTTTTTGTTTCAAAATAAGTTTTTTTTATATATTCTGCAAATGAAAAATTTATGATGATGTACATACACACATACATATCTTCACGCCAAGTCCCTTACTGGGTAGGCAGAGAGTATCGAGTGCCAGACCTCACGATCCTGACAAACCTTCACATTCATTACCCTTTTCATACAAACACGCCGGTTTCGGAGACTCTTGACACCACCCTCGGATAATATTCGATTGATCTGATCGTGAAATGTCAGCCTTGGTCTCCTCGGGTACCTACATCCATCCACATTCGCATTGTATATCTGCTTTGTCAATCTTTCATCTGTCATTCTTTCCACATGCCCGAACCAGCGGAGCATGCCCTTTCGCATTTTAACACCAACACTTTCTTTCAATCCCACTCTTTTTCGGATCTCACTGTTACGAATGCGGTCAGCGAGCGTTACTCCACAGATTTTCCGTAGTGCTCTCATTTCGACCGCATTTATCCTACTTTCATGATCTTTCTGACATACCCAACTCTCACTTCCATACAATAACGTTGGGATAAACACAGAATTATGCAAAGCGAGTCTAGCTTTTTGACTCAAAACCTCGCTTTGGAATAGCCTACCCAACGCTCCATTCACACTATTCCCTGCACTCACTCTCTTCTCTACATCCGCGGTGTACCTTCCATCCCTGCTAAAAGCACAACCAAGATATACAATTTCATTCACTTGTTCCAGCACTACATCATCAACCAAAACTCTTACATCCGTTCTGGCTACATCTCTTTCAAATACCATTATTTTGGTTTTCGTCGCATTCAAATGTTTCTTTTTCAAAAGCCCCTTTCTTTACAATCCTCTTTCATAACTGTGACCAGTGTTTGCAGCTCAGATGGCGTAGAGCCCAAAAGTACAGCATCATCTGCATATAGCAGGCAGTTCACAACTTGGTCACCCATACGCATTCCCACATTCAATGATCTTAATGATAAAATGATGATGTATTGACGGAATACTAGAATCAAATAGTAATGTTACAGGATGTAGCAATAAGATCGTATGTATTTGGAGAAAATAAATTAGTTCCTATACTCCTTTCCGGTAGGTCGCATTTAAATTTAACAAATCTTAGATAAGAGTTTTTTGAGTTATTCCTAACTAGCAGCCCCCCCCCGACTTCGCGCGGGTATAACATATACCTTTATCTTCAATCAATTTATCTATTCAAAAAACCGCATCTAAATCCGTTGCGTATACACAGGGACGTAGGAAGCGGTTTTGTTTTATATACTATGTTGTGCTAATGCGTAATGTTGTTGATGTACAACTTGAGATTGACCTCAAACCTCAATCTATCAAAGAGTTTATGTCGCAGTAAGATTGTATTGTACAGTATTGTTATATTTAATTATATATGGTAGATTTCTATTTCACTAAACTTAATCTAGTAATATAAGTATATCACTAAACTTGGACGGTTTTATAACTATATTCCTAGCGAGATAGTACCTAATGAATCGCTTTTGTATAGCTATGTTACGGTATATAACTATATCTCTAGGGATATAACCATATTACTGCTTTATCTATCTTACTGCGACATATATAAATACCATGTAATAAGGGGCGGGACTTCCATAGATACATAGCAAACCCGAATTTGTATAAAGTTTACTTGAAAAAGTATAACCCGTATAATTTGAAAGTACGTCTTAAGGCATTCAGATATAAGGCAACTAGTGTCATATGATTTGGGCGAATAAAAAACATAGCAAACTTTTTTTTTAATTTTTGATATGAAAGTTGCACCAAACTGGTATCTATAGAATCAGGATTACTAGCGTTTGTTGCTTTACGGGCTAATGGCTGATTGGACAGAAGATGTCCTGTCTTACATTTTGTGTGAACCTTCACAAAGAAGTTGGTCCATTTTTTCAGATGCGATGCGATGACTGAGGGAAATGGGGTTACACTTTTATTAATACGATTGAAAAAAACCAGCGTTTGCCTGGATATACAGATCAATAGCAGCACTATCTTTTAACTTATATGGTATTTTCAAGCCTGTATCTCCGAAAAGATTAACATAAGTACAACTAGGGCATCCGCGATTAGCAAAAGATATTATTTCTAACAATGTGATAAGGTGGTACACTTATCCCCAAGCTGACACTTACTCGTATAATGGGTCATTCAAATTGGCTTTTAGACGATATCATATTGAAATCGAATGCCGTTTTTTGCATTATATTGATAAAAGTTACCCAAATCGCGATTCCTTTGATGATGTACTTGTATGTGTTGTATGTAGATCTACTGAAACTTGTCTAAAATTTTAAACACCTATTTTAAGACTTTAATAGTAGACTAAAGCCATAACATTACAAGTAAATATATGTAGCATACTACCGCATCGTTGCTCGTTCATTTAGATCGCAAAACAAAGCAATATTTCCCAAGACACCAAATCGCTATCTATTCCTAAAGTCGTTCCCAGATAGCATCAGCAAGCTTAGCGCCTTAGCATCTGTAGTGCGGTGGAGATAAGGGCCGACACCGACACGGTTTATAGGGCGGCGGCACGCAATACCTTCGTGTTACACCGGCCTCTATCTCACAGACCTGTGTCTTTGCAACACTTTCCTATTACATTTATCGATAATTCAAAATATAGGCACATCACTAGATTTTGTTTTTTTTTGTTGGAAGGCAAACGTATAGGTAATATTGGGTTTATCGTAAATGACAACCTTCTATGTGCAGGTTTGTCTATAATGATTTCATGAAATTCAAAATGAAGATCCAAGACCAAACTGCTACTTAGTTATAAAATAGAACTTACATAACAGGGTTGCCAAGGCGAATACAAAGGAGGGCATATATATTTTTATACTAGCTTTCCGCCCGCGGTTTCACCCGCGTGGAATTCCCAAGGGAGCATTTATTCGGGATAAAAAGTATTTTATCACCCAAGTCAGCTCATACCCTGTCTGTATACCAAATGTCATAAGAACCCGTTCATTAGTTTCTTCGAGATTGACGGATAAACATCCCAAATAAAGAAACTTTTACGTTTATAATATTAGTGTGATTAATATTAATCTTAGTAAAAAAGAGTAAACAATTTTTAATTCAAATCTTAGTTAATTTCTTTTCAAATTTTCACATATAAAATACATAATTACTCATTAAATAAATAAATAAATATCAGGAAAATCAGGAAATCTGTCTGCTTGTTTGCCTTCCATTATCATAAAAAAAACATACTGTACGGTCTTTTAGTCAAGGCGATCTAGTAAACGTATCCTATAAAAACACCGCCGCAGTAATCTTTTTTTCATGTCAGAGGTGACCTGAGAGTGAGAAATTACCCTGGGGGCTGTGAGTTACGAGACATGGGCAGAGGGGTCAGACTCCCCCCCGTAGGAAACCACTACAACCATTCTTATAGGCTACGTATGTCATGCGAGAACAAGATAATTGTAAAAAAAATTTAATGAGTGATCTACTTTTGGCTATTGTTTTTCGTTTTAAATTTTAATCTCGTCTCTACTATGTATTATGTGAGGTATCCACTCATATAATCAAAACCATGGTTTAAATATTTTAGTCTAGGATTTTCTTTGTCTGCCCTCCTCTGTACTGAATCCTGGCTTCGCCCCTGTAGATAACCATGACCAATAGACCATATAGATATGATAGGTCGTTGTCACTAAAGCTAGGTATATTGTGCAAGTCTTCTGGTTACCCTATATTTTAAGTCTAGTAGTCTTGTTGTGTGCTCTCTTATTACGAGACGCCGGACAAGTAGAGGCATTATCTATTATTCCCAATGGACCTGGACCAAGACGTGGTGATTTCATGAAGCTCCAGGTTTAGTTCCAAGGGCAGGCAATAAAAAGAAAACGTATTTTTTTCAATTTTATTATAAAAACGGATATTTATTGCACGGTTTTGCGATAGGTTTATCACCTATCCATTGTGGGACTCGTCTTCGGCTGTTTGTGTGTATCGTGGTTGTAAGTAACTCTGCTTAACTCTTCTACCTAACTCCAGACGACGTGAATTTCTTACCATCAGGAAATCCGACTGCTTGTTTTCCTTCCAAAATCATAAAAAAATGATGTCAAAACAGTTTGACATGGGCATTAGCATCTGCCATTCGTCAAGTTTATTAAGTTACCCGATTTAATAAAATCGGACTTAAATTATTTAAACTTAGTCATAAGTCGTCATAGAAAGTCATGTCAGGGCATTAAGTAAAGTGGTGACCTTATTCAAGTTCATTTATTGAGTTTTGGTGGCAAAGAAGAAGTACAAGATACACTAATACTTCTTTATAAATTCTTCAGTTTGGCATTAAGTATAATTAAACAAATGTTCATGAAAATTGACTTATTTTTTTTTACTCAATATGTACACGAAATTCAATAATTGCGAATAAACTGCTACTATTTTGCATTTTGTGTATTTTTTAGGTTATAGGTTACGTTTTTTATAAATTCACACCCCTTTCATTTTTTTGTATTCTTTGATGTTAACTAGTATAAAATGCCATTAAGTGTAAATATTTTATTTACGTATTTTTGCATTAAAAACACAAATAAAACAGTGTGAAGATATTTAGTAGATTGGAGAGTGACATTTTTGTCACGATATCTGAACGGGTACCCGAGGAAGATCTAGATAGCTTTAATACGCGGGTGTACCTGCAGTAGACAACAACATTAAATGTATTTCACCTTGTTGTTCGAAGTGGAAATTTGGGTTCGGTTCGAAGGATACTAGCAGATTATGAATGGGACTTAGTGATCTTCCAACGAATAGCTTTCTCACTTCTAAAAAGTTAAAGGCGACCCTGTAGCTGTTCGTGGCGATGTTTACCATCGTTACTATCATTACCACTTGCTCTTTTGTCTTCCTTCCTTTCCCTTTGACTTCAATTTCAAGAAGTAAATTATTTAAGTACACGAAAATTAAGTATTTCCAAAGATTTCTCTGAGATTTTCTTATCAAATCCAGTATAGGTGGAATGGGACCTACTCAGAAGTGCGCTCTTTCCAATAAAAAAATTATTAAAATCGGTTCAGAAATGACAAAAAAATCTAGTGGCATATATTTTGTTCATTTTTTTTATGTAATAGGTCAACAAACAATCACATGGGTTTCCTGATGGTAAGATACAACCGTGGCCTATAGACACCATAGATATTGCAGGGGCGTGATCGGGATGTCAGGCCCATTGTGCAAGTCTATCGGCTAGCCTTCGTTATGGCGGCAGGGCTAACTAAACAGCACTAGACTGCTGGTAGACCAGCAGTGGTCTTGTTGTGACTGACCTAGATTTTAACCAGCGCTCGCCTCTTACGAGCTGCCCGGAAGAGAGGCAGATACTTACATGTTCTACTCATTGAAACCGGACTAACACGGGGGAAAAATGTAGGAGTCGAGCATACAACCTCCTCCTTTTTGTTAAAAATATCGGTAATAGTTTTGTTGTGTGTCCTTGTCGTTTATGCTACGGACTTATTTAGATACTTAACATTCAATGGCCATAGTTTCCGCGCCATCGACAAAAAAGATAGTTGTAGTTAGTTTTCGTGAAATTAGTCAGTTTTATATTAGTAGTAGTGTAGTTAGTTTTCGTGAAATTAGTCAGTTTTATATTAGTAGTAGTGTAGTTAGTTTTCGTGAAATTAGTTAGTTTTATATTAGTAGAAGTGTAGTTAGTTTTCGTGAAATTAGTTAGTTTTATATTAGTAGAAGTGTAGTTAGTTTTCGTGAAATTAGTTAGTTTTATATTAGTAGTAGTGTAGTTAGTTTTCGTGAAATTAGTTAGTTTTATATTAGTAGTAGTGTAGTTAGTTTTCGTGAAATTGTTTAGTTTTACATTAGTAGTAGTGTAGTTAGTTTTCGTGAAATTGGTTAGTTTTATATTAGTAGTAGTGTAGTTAGTTTTCGTGAAATCAGTTTTATATTAGTAGAAGTGTAGTTAGTTTTCGTGAAATTAGTTAGTTTTATATTAGTAGTAGTGTAGTTAGATTTCGTGAAATTAGTTAGTTTTATATTAGTAGTGATGTAGTTAGTTTTCGTGAAATTGGTTAGTTTTATATTAGTAGTGATGTAGTTAGTTTTCGTGAAATTGGTTAGTTTTATATAAGTAGTAGTGTAGTTAGTTTTCGTGAAATTAGTTAGTTGTATTGGCGTTTTGTACAATGTTGTTCAGTAAAAGAGTGCTAATGAAATAATTATTAAGAAACTAGTGTATCGTTCCCGCCAAATCTCACTAAATGACTCAAGCGACTCAACTAAATTACTCGAGCAAGTAAGCGAGTAAGGAGGTCATCGCTTAACTCAAGGGTTGACATGACTTTCTTTGATAACTAATGACTGATTTTCATTCTTAAATCCTATTTTGGTAAATTGGGTAACTTGATGCAAATTTCAACATGGCTAATGGCAGAAGCTAACGCTCGAGGCAAAAACAAAAAAAAACTGCTTTCCTAGGGTTTACAGATTGTGAGCTCGAGCGATGGTATTTATTTCATACTTAGACTGTGACTAGTTTTAATTTTAAATGCCCATATTGGTACCATCGTCCTATAACTATACCTACTAGTAGGTATAACGTCTGTTACGTTTTTAATAAAAAATCTATAGACCAATTTTGATGAAATTTGATATGCATGAAGACCCAATTTCAAACAAACATGACTTCTTCTCAAACATCAAAGCCCAAATAATTATAACGAGGGACGAAAGTTTGTTTGAAAATCATGTTGAAATTAACATTATAATTTTCTAATTTATATTACTACTAGCGGCCACCCCGGCGTCGCACGTGTATAAAATATACATATAAACCTTCTTCTTCTATTACTTTATCTATTAAAAAACCCGCATCAAAATCTGTTTCGTACTTTTAAAGATTTAAGCATACAACGGTACATAAGGACAGAGGAAGCGACTTTGTGTTATACTATGAATAAAAGGCCAAAACTTTAAAAATGCTATCCGAAGTAAATGTTCTACACTGACTAAGTCGCGGTGAAACAGCTAGTTTTTAAATAAAGCGCTTTTTGGCGAATGTTAACAGGTTGTTAGCTAGATCTCCAGAGCAAAGTGCCAGGTGATTTGTCATAGAGACGATATCTCTCCTGTAATACGCTTGCCACCTTCGTGTCCTGGAACTATTTCGCTAAAGACTGTGACACACTTACCGTCTTATTAATAATCGTAGATTATAGCGAGTCTAACTTTACTCCAAGGTTGAAGTTTACATTAATCAATTTCATATTGATAAACATGCAGCAGAGATCGAGTAAACTACATTGAAACTTTTTTTATGATATTGGAAGGCAAACAAGCAGACGGATTTCCCGGTGATAAGAAATTCACGTCGCCTACAGACACCAAAGGTTGTAATGGTGTATTGTCAACCTGAGGCCGTGATGTTAGGCCTCGAGCAAAAGTAAGCTTCCTGGCTACCTTACCCTCCTAACCGGAACACGTCAATGGCAAGCATTGGGCGTTATGGTGGCAGGAATAGGTAAGGCGGTTTTACCGATTCGGGCGAGTCAATGCGTAATTCTATTCCACCTAGTCAGATGTCACGGTGCTAGTGACGGTAAGCCTATGCTCGACTTTTACGAGCTGCCTGGCAGGTAGGCAGATGATGTACTATGCATAAACATAAATATTGTGAAACCTGATAAATTCGCAGCTTTTGTTTTCAATTCAAGTAGAAAGGACGGGACCTCTCTATACTTCAGATCATAACGGCTTTAGCAAGCACTGTCACTTAAATAGGTTCCAAGGTTTGGAAATTGCAACCATGGAATGAGGATTCCCACGATTTAACGTGAGGAACGTGATTAGGCTATTATGAATAAAAATATATAAGTCCCAGTATACCTCCAACCTCTCAATGAAGCCCGAATGCAGCAAGATAGTAAGCTGAGCTCGTGAGCGATGCCACCAGATAACGACGCTTTGTTTCGTTGTAAAACTCGAAAATTAACATCATTTGCCAACGCCTGATCGCCACGACGATACCTATACTGCTGGTGGGCTATGTAACATGCGACGGCGATTTTAATAGACGCTACACATCTAATTGGATACGTAGCGTGTGTCAACCAAAACATGTTTTAAAATTCCAAAACTTCGTTCCATGCCCAATCACTACAATGATACCTTTACTACCTATTAGTAAAATTACCTACCTACATGTAACACAGATTTTAATAGATGCTACATACCTATTACCTGGTTAGATAAATAGTGAGTATCGATTAAAAACATTTAAAATTTTAAAATCTAATCCTGTCCTTAAAATTTGATTGCCACGACGATGCTTATACAGCTAGTGACGTTAATGACACGGACAAATAGTGTACTTTTGGACAAATTCAATATAACATGAATTTGTTCTTCCGTCTAGAAAGGTATAAAATGATAAAAGGATCGTGCCTTGAAGGTCCTTTTGGAATTTGACAGTATTGATCTGTCAAAATGACTTAATGCCTCTTAACTCACGAGTACCTACGAAAAAGTTTCCGTGAAGTACATGTATCTGTAGGTACTACTAAGTATATGAGCAACAGACGTTTATAATATGAAAAGTTAAACTTGTAACATCAGATAACGGAGTCTTATTTCTTTTAAAACTAGAAGGTCAACATTATTTGCCAATGATTGAACACCAGAGCAAAGAAATAAAAAGCAGAAGAGCTCTGGTGGGGATAAGACAGAAAATAAGCACAGCTCTCCTGATGTAAGAGTCGACTGTAGTTTATAGATATCAAGTTACAGGTGCCGATGATCTAAGGCCGCATAGCACTCTACCACGTGTGTATTGATAGGACTCATTTAACCTACGCTCGTTTCTTAAAATCTGCTAGACGGAAAGGCAGAGGGTCTATTCAGGGGACCCACGAAATCCTTGCAGAAAGTAGGTATTATTCTTGACTTTCAGCTGAGAAATATACATGTCTATGTAGTCTAGTGTTACAAGTATAATTTGCATGCAGTTATTTTGTTTTGTTATACCAAATGATAAAAAAACATAGTGATTTACCGAAAATATCAACTTTATGGTCCTTTAAACTATTGAGTGGCCGAAATTGTTTTCGCAGATTTAAAAGTTTATACGACACTTATAACCTGTCCCACACAAATGTTGAAATAGCGTTTTGCTTTAAAGTCGTCAAGATACAAGTCCAATTTTATTGCTGTAATTATAATCTGTTGAAGCTCTTTTGTTTCTAAAACGTTACACCAGTTTGCTTCAATTAATGATAGATAAGTTGTTTTGTAACCGTCGTCATTAATCTTACTCAAAAATCTAACTTCACATGTGTGTCCGAATATAATGTTATGGAAGTTTAAAAACAAATTTTGCTAATTACCATGCAATAGACATTGACAAACTATGATTAGTACCTTAAAGCTATAGTAATGGAAGCTTTCTTTAGGTTTAGGTTCATTTCGCCTTTATTCAAGTAGAAATTTGCATCAATCTGCATCAAATTTACCAAAATCGGGATTCAATTATAATTAGTCATAAGTCGTCAACAAGTTATGTCAGGGTCTTGGGTAAAGCGGTGGCCTCGTTACTCAAGCTCATATTGTGAGATTTGGCGGCAACGGGATTTCATTTGTGCACTTTCACTGAACAAAACTGTAGAAAATGCTACCAAAATTGACTAATTTCTCTCAATAAAACACAAAATTCAATAATAATTTATGAATAAATTTCGACCATCTTTTCTCTCGATGGCGCCAAAAAAACTCAATACTGGAAGTGCCACTATTAACAAACATCTGTAGGGTTACAATTGAATCTCGATTTCATGTGAATTGGAAATCGAAATCGTATGTCATTTTAGGTACTTTCCAAAATTTGGTGGAAGAATGCGCAAGCATCCCCACCATCTCGCCCCACTGCACAGTGAAGGCGGACGTAGAGGGGTAGTGGGTATTGCGGTACCGGCGAGTCCCACACTCGGGCCCGTCTACAGGGCCCGGTCCTGCGTAAATGCATTTTCCTCTACGAGTCCAAAAAGGTAATTTCCAACATATTAGCAGATTATTAACGTTTATTTCGTTAAATTTATTTGTAGCTAAATATTAATAATCCACTAGCGTTGTGTTCAAGAGTACCTTAAAATATGACATAATCGATTTTAATTTCGAATATTTCGTGAATCGAACTTCAAAAGTAACCCTACTGATGTAATTTCCAAATAATGCTGACTGACTCTAATGGGAGAAAATGTTTACTGGCATTAACTTTATCTTTGTACACGTGCTTTAGTGCAATAAAGGATTAGTATAAACATAACATATAATCCCCGTATATTTGATATTTTTCATCGTCAGCGCTTGGTAAAACTTCCAAATATTCATATTTTTAAATGAAGAAACAGTTAAACTGTTTTACCTATCACTTATACTTTATTATTTTATAAATAGCCTGCCGGTTTCGCTTATGACAGCATCATCAGGGCTAGAACTTAAATAACTAATTAATTATTATTTATAAGCGAAACCGGTAGGCTATTTATAAAATAATAAAGTATAAATGATACGTAAAACAGTACAAGTATTCTTTCATTTAAAAATATGTGTAATCCCCGTGTTGGTACGGGCTCCTTCGCAGAATAGACCATCTGCCTTCCTGCCAGGTAGCTCGTTAAAGACAAGCATAGGCTTAACGTCAACCGTGACATCCTACTAGGTGGTAGAGTTTTGCAGCGACTCGCCCGGATTGGTAACACCGCTTTATCTATTCTTGCCGCCATAACGTCCAACGCTTGCCGTTGACGTGTTCTGGTTCGGAGGGCAAGGCAGCCGGTAAACTTACTTTTGCTCGCCTAACATCCCGGCCACAGGGTGGCAACGCAACATTACCACCTTTACTGTCTCTAGGCGGCGTGAATTTCTTTTCATCAGAAAATCCTTCTGCTTATACACCTTCCATTATCATAAAAAAAATAAAGTAAACCAATTCGCACTCAAAATAGATAAAAAGTTTCACCTCGACATCACGGCAAATTATCCTCATTTGACGTCTGACGTTAAACTAATTGAATTAAAAATAAAAATATTTATATTACAAATATGCGTTAAAAAGTGGTTACAAAATTATAAAAGCATTTCAACATATAATACCACATTGTGGTGTGCAAATATTTTTATATTTATTTAAAAAATATATATTTTTCGTATATTATAAAATTAAAAAAAAAATAATTTTAATATAAAGTTAAATTATGATTTATAAATAGTTTTAAAAAGTAAATAGATGTAGCCCTATCTATCGTAAACTCCCACCGTTTCCAAACCTAGTCAGGTTAGGTCAGGGTTTTAGCATTTGTACAAAATTTGTAAAAATAATAAAAAAATCTTGAATGCGATTTACTTTATTCGGTAGCTATTTGCAATAAATTTTATTCAAGATTAAGTGCAATAATTCATAGTCTAAACTTACCGAGTCCAGTGAAAAGCCTCGTAAAATAAATCCAACACTGCAATTAGGATAAGTTACAGATGCGTAAACAAATATAATGCGTAATACCTTAGCGCCAGTAGCCATTGTAAATTGAGCCTTATGTTTAAGGTAGTAGAGCCTAAATCATTCATTTTAAAATCTACGACCAGGGAGGTCCAGCCGTCACACACTGTCATATTTTTCTATTGTAGTATTGTTCACAAAATATTCATAGTCCAATAAATACGGAAGGTAATTATTTAACAAATTAAATTGGCAAGTCAAGTCGATAATACCTCAGGTGTCAAGGTACAATAGTACCCATCTGTTTAAATAAATCTTTAAATGCAGCTTAGGTAAACTTCCCATTGGTCTATCTTTTAAAGTACACATTTAAAAGTATTTTATTAAGTAATTAAAAAAAATCGTAAACCCCCGACAAAACCGATACGTAGCAGTTAACTAGCTAGGTAATAATAATCTCGATTGCGACAGATTTCTAACAAAAAAATCTAATTTGAAAGCGGTCCATTCGTTTTGGTCAAACTTATAATATAACATCGGGAGTTCAAAATATTACACAACTGCTTCATCAAACGTAAAATGATTTTCTTTAACTGTTGATCTAGAAAGAGAGAATCATTGCAAAAGATAATAGAACCGGCCCGTAACATTAATTAGTTTAAAATCCTTATTTTTAATTAGGGTTAAATAAACCTAACCAAAAAAATCAATGAACCCTCTACAAAACTATTATGTAATGAAGCTTAGAATCATCTCAATCACGATAGATTTGTAACAAAAAATCCGCATCAAAATTGGTCAACTCGTTTATAAGTTATGATACCACAGACCGACATACACACAGACATGTCAAACTAACAACACCCCTAGTTTTCCGTTGGGGGTTAAAAAATTACGCAATATCAATAAATGGTTTTTAAATGAAATTGCGGACTTGGGCTATATGCTTAAAAACTGGGTAATTTAGTACCCGACAGAACATTTTCAAAGACAATGTAAGTTTCAAACATCGTACGAAAGCTGTAATCACGCAGCTCAGAGTAAGTATGGGAAAGTCAGGTCTAATTACTGGGAAGGGCGGCTCATTGCAAACAACCGGCGGGCAATTTGCGTATCGCCTCTTGCGACTGAGTTAACTAATTGGTTTGTAGTACGTTTGACCGAAAAACGATCGATGAAGTAAGAATCGACCGAAACGACCGAATGAATGGAAAAAATCAACGTATACATGCGGCTTAATATTTTAAAATAAAAACGTATAGATGCGGCTTAATAATTTATTCCAGATGACAGAAAAGGATGTGTGTTATGGGTCTGACGTAAGTGTCTGGCCGTGGCATCATAACTTTTAAACAGATGGACCGATTTCGATGCAGATTTGTTGTTTGAAAGCTGACGTGATCAAGATGGCTCATTGCTACAATACGTAAGTATTATCATGGGTTACTGAAAATTTAAATTTTGGGGTTGTCTTAGTGCAAATTTAGATTTTCCGTTGCATTTAGAACAAATCTGTGTACATAATTGTGTAAAAAATTTTGCTTATATTAAAATGTTAAAAAATTTAGTTAAGTTTTAACTGGTTTTTAACATACCAATAAGAGACAACTATTTTTTATCTTATATTGTAAATTGGTTACACTATTTCTACGACAAATACTAAATGGATTTTGATCGTACATTTTATAATGATTTCAATGTGGTTCAAGTCGTAGCCAACGATTTGGGATTTTGAGCACTTTTCCAGGCATATTTGTCGTATAAAAATGTAAATCGAAACCAAAATACTTAATAATATGACTGAAGCTTATGTTAGTAACATGCAAGTAATTAATAATATAGAAATATAACGGGTTTTCATTTGATCTAAGAATACAAATATGATTTTAACATTAAACATATCTTCTTGCGTAGATATTAAAACTGTTATATATCTTACTCTATACTTTACATAACTGTCGGTATACTGAAGCAGAAAAATAATTATATATCAAGTTTATGAGAAGAGCAAAAAGTAAGTATATTCACGCGTGTATTCCTAAAGAGATAAGCAGGGGTACAAACAGGGCACACACGATTATCCGAAGGTCCTTTGTAATATGTAATCGGTAACAAAAAAAAGTTAGAAAATTGAAAAAAATAGACCCGATCCGAGAATCGAACCGAACCGAACTACTAGACTACAGAGAGATTGTTACAGAACCCTAAAATGGCCGTTTAAATACGAATTAAGCGCCCTTGTTGCTGCAGAAGTATAATTATAATTTACGTTCGTGATTTTGATTGAGGTGCGTAAGGTTATTTTGTACGACGTATTAGACATTCAAACGTTCCGGCTTAAGATCAATTATATGTACAATTTGGTGAATAATATGTACATGTAGGTACATTCGGGTGAATAATGTGTACATGTAGGTACATTCGGGTGAATAATGCCTACATGTACACATATTTGTGTCATATAAGCTGTTGGCACTGGCTTTGGCGCAACAAAGTTGTTAAGTTAGTTCACGAAAACTGACTAATTTTCGTAAAATTTTTAGTCCGGGTACGACTAGTAGGATAAACCATCTGGTGAACATAGGTTTTCTGGGTCATTACCAACAAAACCAATTGTGTGCAGTGCTGTGCAGCAACTTGCCCGGGTGGAGTTCCTCTACTTCACCTATTCCCGCTGTCATAATGACAGTGTCAAGGTTCGGTCCTGAAGGGTAGAGTAGCGAGTATATCTTTCATTAGTCCTAACATAGGGCTCGCAGAACACAGTAAACTCTAGTACCAGTAATGCGCCAATAACATTCATGGTGACTATTGGTTACGTTTGTCATTTACCAGAAAAACTTAGGCTTCTTTGTTCTCATATCAAAACAAGTACAATATCTGTTAAAAATTTGTATATGTGCCGGCTTTCCTTTAAATTGACCAATTGTTTTTAATATCTATAAATATACTAGCTGCCCCAGCAAACTTCGTATCGCTTGACATTAATGCTTCGACAGTAGCGCAGTCTGACGGATCCGATGTGAAACATTCCAAAATCTACAACAACTGATTATTAAAAAATTAAAATAACATTTTCCAGGAGAGCAAATTGTGAATCTAAACCATTCTCGAATTCCCTTGAACACACACAAAAAGTTTCTTCAACATCGGTCCAGTCGTCTAAAAGGAGTTCAGTGACAAACACACGAACACAAGAAATATATATATATATATATATAAAGATAGCTAGTAATACCAGTATAATGAACATTTATATGTGACATAACCATGTCAATGTTAAAGTTACATGTATCTATTTATATTTTGACTGTACATAACCTATAATAATATATCGTAGTCACTATTTTGAACATTGTTAATGAGTCTTTTATTGTGTCGGTATGATTAATTACGTTTATTGTTAATAATTGAATGAATAATGGCAGTGGATTCTAAGATTTAATACGCATTTAAGTGTTTTAACTATGAGTAAGTAGTATACCACCGATTTGACCGCCTCGTTGGTCGAGTCGCTAGCGTATACGCCTAACTACATCGACTCACCGCGAGGCTCGGGTTCGATTCCCGATGGGGGCAGACATTTGTGTAATGAACATTTAGATGTCTGCATTTCCGGGTCTGGGTGTTTATTAAATTTATTCTGGTATCTATTTAAGTATTTCTACGTATATTTATTTATTTATCATTATTTATTATTTATACAAGTTACGAGTACTTTATAAATTAATATACGAGTACTTTATAAACTACACTTTATAAATATAACACATGAATACTATTTAAATTATGCGCTTCGGCTATATTCGTCAAGCTTCGGAAATCCGAATGTATTTTTAAGATATCTGCATAGGGTTGTTATTACATAATTAAGCATTTTGCTGAAATTTAGATTAGGTCAGCCAATTAAGAAAGTAAAAGTATAAAGTTTAAAGCCGAAGCGTATAATTTAAATAGTATTCATGTGTTATATTTATAAAGTGTAGTTTAACTTGCCCGTTTGTCTCAACATATAAAACCACTCGTAACTTGTAGTAGTAGTAGTAGTTATTCTTTTTTATCCACGACTTCGTCAGCGTAGTGCATTACGTATAAATTTTCATTCCCCCTAAAAGTGATTTGGGAGTATATTTCTAAATCTAAGTGAAGTAAAACTGCAAAAACCGACTCCAAAAACCACGTCGCGGTTAAATACTTAACTTTTTTTCGAAATATAGTACCTAAATTATTCCGAAGTAATCCCACATAACTTTTTGTTCATTTAAAAATACCATTTTTATTTTTATGATATTGAAAAGCAAACAAGCAGACGGATTTCATGATGGTAAGAAATTCACGCCATCTAGAGACACTAGAGATTATGGCCGGGATGTTAGGCCTCGAGCAATAGTAAATGTACCGGCTACTTATCCTCCGAACCGGAACACGTCAATAGCAAGTGCTGACGTTATGGCAGCAGTAATAGATAAGTCGGTGGTAAGTAGCTGAGGAGGTGGTAATGAGGTGGTGGTGGTCTTTACATAAAAGTATCGTCAACATCGGTTCATAGTTGGTCGAGTGATCACGTAACAAACAGTTAAAAAGTTGCCTATGTTTAAACTCGAGTCTTAATACATACATATCTTGACGCCAAGTCCCTTACGTCGTAGGCAGAGAGTATCGTGTGTCAGACCTCACGATCCTGACACGTAGGGTCTTTAATTATAGGTAGGTATATTTTTATCGAGTTTTATCAGAAGCAGTCAAGAGGCAATTAAACCGTACACATCGCCTTTTTTATGATATTGGAAGGCAAACAAGCAGACGCATTTCCTGATGGTAAGAAGTTCAGTCTAGAGACACCAAAGGTGGTAATAGTGTGATGTCAACCTAGGGCCGGGATGTTTTTTTTTAGCCATGGCTAATCTATATTTCATATCTAATATCCTATCCTATTAATATTATAAATGCGAAAGTTTGTATGTATGGATGTATGGATGTTTGTTACTCTTTCACGCAAAAACTACAAAGCCGATTACGATGAAATTTGGTATGTAGGTAGCTGAAGACCCAGAATAACATATAGGCTACTTTTTATCCCGGAGTTCCCGCGCGATTGGGACTTACGCGGGTGAAACCGCGGGGCGCAGCTAGTCTAATCATATTTTAAAGGACTTTTAATTATATGGAATAAATTGTATACATTTTGTTATGTCAATAATAATTTGTAAGTTATTTGCATCAAGCCAATTTATAACAAGATTTAAATTTTTGATAATTTTTTCATCAAACACTTTGCCACTATTTTTATTTAACCCTCTATTATTAATGTGGTATAATCAGCGAAAAGAAAACATTTCTCTTCCGTGCTTGTAGGAAGGTCATTAATGCCACATATAAATGAAAGTGGCCCTAGTATAATCCCTTGTGGAACTCCGCGTTTATTTATTTGGTATTCTGATTTATATATCATTTTCACATAGTTGTTATTAACCTTACTTATATTGCTAATTTCAACGGTTTGCTTTCGATCTACTAGATAACTTTGTAACCATTTGCAACTAGCTATACATCTTATTCCAAATCTTTCCATTTTATTTAAAAGTCTACTTTGATCTAGACAGTCAAATGCTTTGCTCATATCAAGGAAGATGCCATGTACATTTGATTTACTATTTAGGTAATGAGTTAGAGTTTTAACTAAACTAAACCAAGCTAATGTTGTAGAACTTTTTTTCTAAATCCATATTGATTAGGTGAAAGAATGTTATGGCTAGTCAGAAAAGGATACATTCTTTCAAAGATTGCCTTTTCATTTTTTTATAAAACGGGATAAAATTATGTACATACATAAAATGTATGTAGAGCTTAAGCCGGTCCGTATCAATAATATAACATGTAATCTGTGCTGTTACAGTTTGGGTTCCCACGCTCCGAGCCTGATGGGGCTCACGCATGTCAAAGTATTTACCGCGATTACGTACGAGTATCCGGCGTCAAAATAACGTGTTTTCCTCTTCATGTTCCAAGATATTGTACAAAAATCGATTACTTAAAAATTGTTGGAGGGGAAATTTAAACTAGTTGCTGCCCTCTTATTCGCTTATTTCTAATTGGCTATCACAGAAACTATATGTCGTCTTCCAAGTTTTTTTTACTGATTTCGAAAAAGGGTCCTCCTCCCTTATATATGATATATTCTTCGCCTATCAAATATATCAATATGTTATATTGACATATTGATATATTTGATAGAGGACGGATATATTTGACTCCTACATGTTTCATTGTAAGTATGTATCTTGACGCACATATCTTCGAAAAGATAGGCAGAGGCACAAGGCCTACGACTAGCCGAAAATACTAAGTCCCGCAATATAATAGGTGGCAAGCCTATCACATTAGTTGGCAGAGGCGATATGCAGGCTGTTGTTTTGTATGTATTTTATAATAATATGTTAATCCATTTCTCCGTTATTTCTGAATAAATTTTGAAAAACCTTTAAAATTGTTTTTAAAGTTATTTCGATCTTAAGTACACCCTACTTAAGAGCGAATCTTAGAAAGGAAAAAAATAATCCTAACTGTTAACACGGATTATAAGATACTATAACACACAATTTGATTAAAATCTGTTCAGACGTTTTTGTGCGAAAAGTCTGCAAGCAAAGAGAAACCGACAAAAAATTGTAACCCTTATTTATGGTTTTGTTTCCTGTAAATAATTAGTAGCGATAATTATTAAAAAAAAATTTATACAGATTTAGTTTTAATTACTGTTTTTTATTATCTAAAATAAAAGTAGAGGCACAACTAGAGCACCTTTAATCACTATTAAGACAAAGTCACAATTTTGTATAAGAAATGTGACTTAATGACGTTATTAATGTTAATTGTAGTCTCTGAGTGCGGCTGTAAGTCCCACAATGAACCACAATGACCCATCGCCTGATTGACATATCCAATCTCGGGCAAAGTTTCTTTCATCTAATAAATGTGAAAAAAACATATTTCTTTTGTTGTCCGACCCGGGGATCGAACCCGGACCGCTAACCACAGAGGCGATTAGTGTATATATAAATTCAATATATATTCAAGTCGTCACATTACGTACTGCGTCACAAATGTTCGGTTCCTATAATCAACGAACCGTAATCTGTTAGTATAACCATTGGTAGTTTGCGTAAAAGTGAAGAAGAGTGGCTCATAATTACACAAAATGCTTCAAATTTATAGTTGATAACGTACGGTAGATTTTTTACTATTCGAAAAAACTTCATAATTTGTAAAAAATCGTAAGAAAAACTATTTGTTTCTTGAACATAGAAACTGGGCATAAGTCATAATATTAATTAAGATATTTTAATAAACAGTATATATATATATATAAAAGGTCATGATAGTTAAATCGATTACGCTGAAAACTAATGGAGAAATAGCTTAGAACCGGGAGTAAGATATGGGGTACATTTTATCCCTTACAAAACCGAAGAAACTAGGAAAAACGACATTTTAATTTTTCCTAAATTGAACGGGCGGAACGAAGTTCGCCGAAACTGCTAGTAAATATTTAAATGTATGAAAAATCTTTTTCCTTTGTCCCCATGTGAAAGTTAACTCGAACAATCAGCGATTTATTTTGTTTATACAAAATCTTAAGACCTCAGGCGATTCATATTGCACTTGGTCACATTCTTCAACTACCCGCACGACGCGTGACGAAGGCGAAAAGAAAAAATATTCATTTCGCCTCAGGACATCGATGCGAGCAGACGTCCTATGTTACATATTCAATCGTGACAATATGGGCTTTGGAATTTTGTTTTGCATTTTTACTGTTTTATATTTTTTTACAAAAGATAATTTTTCGGCATGTAACCTTTATGTCTGTTAATTTTTTGCGTTATCACGCAAACTTTAGTGGGGTTGGGATTCGATTATTAGCGTGACTAAAACTCTTTTCATGGAAGAATCAAATTTATTTAAGAGTAAATATATTTGAGTAAAGAGCTATTCACATTTTTTTCGGTATTCTGGCGGCACTTCATAATTATTCAATTAAAGCACAAAATATAACCAAACCCAAGGACATACTTATTTTTTTATCACTTTTGCCAGAAGCTACTATATAAGATATATAAAACTTGTAATGATGTTCCTGATACCAAGTAATCTCGGAACGATTTGCCAAAGCCAAAATGAGGCACGCGCTACCATTTTTTATTTAATTTAACTAAATTAAAGGTCTCGTTTGGGTAATAAGCGGTTAGAAAAGAGTAGGTTAGGTAGAAAACCCATATGCCACAGTGAGGGATAAGCTATTAACTTAATATTCTTGAGATTCCGTTAGAGTAGGGTGACCAACATAAACCTTTGTAAATGTGGGACGTTTACAAAGTAAAACATTCGAGAATGGATAATATCTACTAATAAACATAATACTTATGCTGTTATTAATTACATTGATACAGATTGTTCATAATAGTCTTGATGCAATTCATATACTTTTTTACCTATTTTTGTGACCATGGGTTCAGTGTTTGCAACTGTTTTGTTCCGTGCTGAAAAATAAGGTAGCTTCATCTTTGATATCTAGAGATGAGAATGCTCTCTATCAGGATAGTTCATAACATAAAAATATTATGTGACGGGAAATCCCGAAATAAGAAATGAAAATTAAAGATGCTTGATTATACATACCAATAACATAATTTTTATAGAAGGTAAGAAGGTAAACCAAAAGATAGATTTAGAGCAAAGCAATTATGTGAATACTGCGGTGCCAGCCAGATACTATGACTGTGGGGTTCTGTGTTTCTATGATTCTGCCAATCAACCGAGCAACAGCTACAGTTGACAGACAAGCTGCTTTATCATAACTATCTCCCAGGGAATAACAAGTGTCTCATCTGCATAACGGATGACATTAGATCCTGCTGGAAGATTAGTTTGCAATGTCCAGTTGTAGCCAATATTCCACAATGTGGCCTGAGAAAGTAACTTTAGCCTAACCTTCCCTGAAAATAGTTTTGTTTCAATAGTTCACGATGGTCACCCTAATTCGTTGTTATATCGACGATCGGTATTGGTAACCGTTTTGTAATTGCTCTATTTTACAAAATATAAATCACCTGTGTAATTAGTAGATACCTGGTCCCTACACTATCAAGTTCACATGCTATGATAATAGCTATTTTTACAATAACATGCTATGATAGCAATATCTAATACTTAGGGAGGTGTAATAAAACTTTTTGACAATAAATTTAAAGATATAAACTTTTGTTACAATATTAATAAAGTATGATGGAAGATTTGGAGATATCACTTTTAGAACATTTTGAAAAACTGAAAAACTAGAATTTTTTATCAGAGACATTCGATTTATGTATAAATTATGCATTTTTTTAAAACATAACGATAACAAATGCTTAAGTTTGTCAAACTAATATCCGGATTTTAAACCTATTGTGTAGAAGTTGGCAAGCTACCCTACTCTACGACAAAGGAACATGAAAATGGCAATCACTGCCAGTAGGAGTAGTCACTATGTTGCTCTACCACCAAATAAACAGCAAAGGTTAAAGTGAATAAGAAGACTTAACCAACAACCTATTTTAGATATTTTAAATTACGCACCCTCGTGCTTTGTATAAATGTTCACAATAAAAAAAGTTGTAGTTAGTGTCCTGCGTGCCCTGGTTGGTACTCTGCCTTCCACTTCGGTGATACGGCTGTGAAGAAATTAAAAAAAAAACATCCCACGCAGGATTTGAACTTCTTTGCCCATGTTTGGGGTAGGCAGATTTTCACAATTTTCAGGAAAAAAATACTTAAAGTTGAATTTAAACCGATGGGGTTCATCCAAGTTGGAAATTGGAATCGGATAGGTATTTGGCTTATAAAAAATGATAGAACATTATATCGGATTAGTTGAATTTGCATTTGAGCAAAATAACAATAAAAAACGTGTTGCACTCCGGGAGTGTACAAGTGAAAACTTGAATATTAACGTTGTGCATTTTTGATAATTTGGGATGGTAAGGCAATAATTTTGCACTAATTACTTTAATTATCAGTATGAAAGTACCTACTACCATTTATGTGGTATAACACATTAGTCATTTATTGCAGTGTCGTACACAAACATGACCACACAAACATTTGCGCAAGCGCCCTGCGCCGTCTTACGAATTTTCGATCAGGTCACATGTCCTGACGCGAGTTTAGAAGTTTTCACCCATTTCAAAAAGGGTGCGCAACGCCGCTAAAGAAGTTTTCACTACAAAAACTTTTGTTTTAGCACTTGCCCTGTTCTTGGGTCACATTTCTACAAATTTTAAAGAAAAAGAAACTATTCTTATGCTACTTAATTGTGATCAAGAGTTCAAATGACAAATCCGATTTCAATTTCCAATTTTCATGAAATCGAGTTTCAAGAGTAGCCCTACTGTTCGTACAATCTACTCATTTTTAATAACTAGACATTTCTGTTGCAACGAACGTCACGAGAAGACCTTCTAATATTACCTACCTAATATTACGATTACAGCATAATAGAAGCCAATTACCCTGTCAATTTTTTCACTTCGTATCATATTATCATTAACGTATTCAGAGCTAGAGCACGCAGAAAAATAATTACTTACATATTTCCGGCAGTTTAGACTTTAGCGTCGGGTTGCTTTTCGTGACTGATTACAGTAATACATGTAATTGAAGTTCTTTGTCCTTTGTTTATATAAGTAGATTAGTAAGGCATGTTCTAGATAGAATTATATTTTTAGGGCCGTTGGCGAGTTCCAGGGTTAAACATGTAGGTCTAAGTTAGCTTATAACTAGGTTTAAGTCATATTTGACAGTTTGACTAAAATTTTCAATTTATCCAACGAAATCTATATATTAATAAGTGATGCCAAAACTTTAGACCTCTTTTTACGAAAATTGCGTGGACGCAGGAGCATAAAATTTGGCACACTTATAGTTTATGTATATGAGAAGTGCAGAACTTATATACTTACAGAATAATAATGCTTATAAAGTACATTAAATCAATAAATGTAACATTACCCACACTACCATGCATTTGACACACACACAAACAAATATATTGAAGATAACGATAAAAGAAGATAACGATAAAAGATCACAGCCGTCACAAAGTAGTTGGTCTTGAGAAATGAAGACGGTGTTTTTATCAGCAAGATATTAAAATGTATTATGGTTGATTTATTTGTTTTAGTTACCTAGGTTTTAAATGATTTTTAGAAAATTAAAAAAAATAAACATAGACGTCTATCTATAGAAGTCTATATTTATATATTTTTTAATTACAAGATTTAAGCAATTTTTTCATCTTTACGACACTGACTACAATAGGAATTTTATACATATACCTGGGAGTAAATTAATATAAGTTTGTCAATAAAACGGTTAGACTGAAATTATTGTAACAGTGCTATGTAATATCTTCAACTTCCAAAGGAAACAAAAAGTTGTAATAAGTTTGACATGTGTGTTTGTGGCAACACAACTCCTAAACAAATGGATCGATTTGATGTCGATTTTTGGATTGGAAGACGACGTAGAGATGGTTGTAAGCTACATACGGAGAGTCCGTTACGTAGGCTTTGTTGAAGGTTATTGCAAAGAGCCTTAAAGATTTTTGTATGAAGCCTGGCTTACCTACTATCTGCCATTTTGTTTTTTTTTTAAATCACGTTCACTAATAATTCTTTCAAAAATGGATAGCTAACATCATTACAAATAAAAAATAGTCGAGACAATCACGCGTAAAGTGTCACATTTCGAAAATAATATGAACTCCCAAAGTTGTAACTTAGTAAACCTGTCTGAACCCCGTAAAGTTGTAACCATTAATAGTAAAACTTTAGTTGTTTTTATCTTCGGAATGTGACACTTAACGAGTTTTTTTCTAAGAACATTTTTTATTTGTATTGATATAGCTACCCATTTTTTGAAAAAATTGTCAGTGAACGCAATTTTGAAAACAAAAACAAATTACCGAGCAGTAGGTAAGCCAAAATCCTTATAGCCCTTTGTAATTTATGTTACACAAAAAACTTGTATTTTACAGTAAAAGAATTAGGCTAGTTGTACACAGTATAGTTGTGGCAGAGTTTAACTACTCAGATTTCAAACGCAATTTTAATAGAATAATTTTTTTCAGTGACCATTATCGGTTTTGACTTTTTGTTTGAAGTAAAAACTTCATAATCTTTTTCCCATAGGTTACGGCATCTCTAGAATTTAAACGATCTAGCTTACCTATTTCTATGTATAGAAGAAAGGTCGTAAGAGGATGAGTTCGATTTGTTTGTCGATATTATTGTGATAATTTAGGTATTGACATAGTTTTTTCTGGAATGGTATTTTCGATGAACTTATTATTATCGACATAACTTCAGTCATTACACTGTCGGCTTTTAGTTTGACTATGGCATGGTATAGACTATAGTAGGCTGTAAACTTCTTGAGATCTTTGCCTTAGATTAGTATCGCACTGTTTAGTATATTTGGGTGACGTATTTCTTTTCAGGAATGCGAAATGGAATCAGGAAAGCGCTTGCTTGTTTGTTTTTCTGTTTTGACTCTTGAACTTCTTAAGTAAGTATAGATTTTTTACATTGAAAGTCACAGCCACAAGCTCTTATTTCAAAGCCCATGGCGATATTTATACTTGCTTACATACCTACATTTATAAACAACGAAACCACCTAATTAACATTTGGCTATCATTACGCCCAACAATCAAGAACGTCCACTATAGTTAGATCCACAGTCTTAGAGCCAATAAAAGCAACGCATTCATGGTAAGGGATCAAGTATTTCTGGTTGTCCTGTCACGTTGAGTCATTGTGGCCTGGATATGGCATTTCCACGCTAATGGCACTCATTGCCCGCCAATCAGTTTAGTGTCTGACGTTTGCTGAATATGTTATGCTGCGATGTGCTAACATGGACACGACGCCATCTTGGCACGCGCCTAATGGAGGACGCATTCGAAATTTGAACTTTGGAAGCGGAATTAGGTCATCGTCCGTTTTATAGATACTTATCTACTCTAAATTCGGTATTAAACCAGAAACAGTTTGGCGCAACTTTCATATTCAAAAATAAAAAAAAAAAGTTTGTTATGTTTATTATTCGCCTAAATCATATCACACTAGTTGCCTTATATCTGAATGCCTTTAGACTTACTTTCAAATTATACGGGTTATACTTTTTCAAGTAAACTTTGTACAAATTCGGGTTTTGCTATGTATCTATGGAAGTCCCACCTCTTATTACGTAAATCTAAATAAAATTATTTAATTTGCAATTTTCCGCCAAAAAATGTGTATACGTATTACGGCGTAACAAAACAGACAAAATAGTGCGCTAAGAATGAATTGGACTTACCGGAAGCTAAAACTCCCAAATATACCTATCCAGCTCCACACAATACACACCACTAAACTGTTTAATTAGCACCAACAATACACATAATACTAAAAATTCAACGTACGTTTCGCTTCGTAACCGAAGCATCAGCAGGAGAAATCGACTGCACTCCACGAAGGTCTCAACCTGGGAGTTAGCTTCCGGTAAGTCCAATTCATTCTTAGCCCACTATTTTGTCTGTTTTGTTACGCCGTAATACGTATACACATTTTTTGACTGAAAATTGCAAATTAAATAATTTTATTTAGATTTAAGTATGGATTTCCGCAAAGTAACGCCTTCTTCTATCAATTTTCTTATTACGTAGTATTTATATACTCTTTGACCAGAAATTGTATAAAAATATTGTGAATTAAAAAAAAAACTCTGACCGTTTTCATGAAAACCGCAACACAGAAGCATAAATTTATAGCAAATAAAGTTTACATAGAAAAGAAGTGCAACTAATATTTTGTGTATGAATAAAAACATCTCTGGATAATTTCGACAAGCTGTTGATCTGACCCTAAAGTAAGCATTGTATGCTTGTGATAATGACAAGGTAGTCGGTAAAATACTTTTGCTCTGCGTTGTGCGTGCAGTGCGTTGCCAACCTGAAGCCGGTAAGGTCTTTACCGGACTCAGGTCGGCAACGCAACATTACCATCTTTGGTGTGAATTGTTGAAGTGAACTTTTTTACCTTCAGGAAATAACATATACCTACTTCACGACCATATCCCCGAAGAGGAAGGCAGAGGCAACCACAACTAGCCGAAGACACTAAGTAGGTAATAGGTCGCAAGCCTATCGCTAACCGGGCAAATGTCCAATCCTGGGCAAAATTATTTTTATTAGAAAATTAAAAAACATACATTTTTTAATTTTATTTGTTGCCTAGCCCGGGGATCGAACCCGGGACCTCAAGAAGTCAAGTCCGAAGCTGGACCGCTAGACTACAGAGGCGATTAAAAGCTCATATATTTTCTGTAAGCCTTTGATATTATTTAGCAATCAAAAAGCTCTGACTTTTGCGAGTAGTATTATTCAACAATCCTAGTCTTAGATTGCTATCGATTATCACTAAAAGATCATGTATCGCTATCGATATTCTAGTTTTCCTGGAGAGCCTTAGAATGTCAGAATGGTAGCCATATTTTGTAGCAAATGGCAAGCTTTTTTCATAGGTATATCATGTCCATATACGAACTTCCTCGAACTCATCTGGAACTTACGTCACAGACAATGAAAAAACCTGTATATGTTTTCCCCGTGTTGGTCCGGGCTCCTTTGTAGAATAGACCATCTGCTTCCTTTGCCAGGCAGCTCGTAAAAGGCGAGCACAGGCTCACCGTCACTAACACCGTGACATCTGACTAGGTGGTAGATGACGTGTTCCGGTTTAGAGGGTAAGGTAGCCGGTAAACTTTCTTTTGCTCAAGGCCTTACATCCCAGCCTCAGGTTGGCAACGCACCATTACCACCTTTAGCGTCTCTAGGCGGCGTGAATTTCTTAACACCAGGAAATCCGTCTGCATGTTTGCCTTCCAATATCATAAAAAAAACTCATAGGAACATTATTGACTTGAAGTCATCGGGAAAGGTATGGTAGGTTGAGAACCCACGACAATACTACATAGCTCTATGATGTTCAATGTTTCCTGTACACATGCTAATTAGTAATAATTGATTTCAACGGTGGCCCACCCGCGTTGAAAGTATTTTTAAACATGGCCCTACAAAGCTGACCACTGTTGACGCTTCACTACAATTGACGGCTGTAAAATACTTGGCTTTTCAGACGTTTAATCTTTTTTCGTTTAAAAATATCGGATATTAATAAACAATAACTTCCGTGTGGAAACAAAAAGTTACAATTTAAAATAATACTAATGCAATTGCTAATAAATTAATTAATTTAAGTATACGCTACTGCTACTCTTAAAAAGTCACTTGTTCGATTTTTGAAAAGTAAAAGATATGACAGACGCATTTGTCAATAGTTGATTTTGTCAAAATAGACACCCATAAGGGGGCTCCACACATGATTATTAGTGTAGCGATGTTTGTTGTATTTGACAAAATATTTGACGTATGGGCAATTAGGTAATAGATACATAGATGCACCAGAAAGGAAATTCACTGTACCAAATTAATCGCCTCTGTGGTCTAGCGGTTCAGTTGTTGGACTTGACTGCTTGAGGTCCCGGGTTCGAACTCCGGATCCGGCAACAAAAACAAAATTGGATTTATCCAATTTTCTAATATAAAAAAACGTTGCTGGGGATTGGAAATGTGCCCAGTTGGCGATAAGCTTGCCATCTATCACATTGTGGGACTTAGTGTCTTCGGCTAGTCGTTGGTGCCCTGGTTGTGCCTCTGCCTACCTCTTCGGGGATATGGGCGTGAAGATACTTACTTACTTACCAAATTGTAAATAATGTAACTCTTTGTTTATACCAAATGAACGTCGTCTTTGCAGAATAAGTGGTCATTATATTAGAGTGATTGCTTAATGTAACTAAAAACCGACAAACTTTTGTTAGGCAGAATTTGTTATTGGGTATATTTTCAAATAGAGTACGAACTATGGCACATATACTTATCACAAATGAAAATTAATTGTCAAACGTAGTAAATACGCAAAAAAATAGCAGTACGTAGAGCCCTCACAATAAATTACAACAGCCATTGACATCAATACGCACTAAAATGTACATACCTTAAATCTATTTAATTTAATAATTTTGTAAGTATTAATAATCATTTGAGCTTCTAAAATCTGTCACACTTTGTCTACAAACTAGTGTTGCGTTGGTTTTAATAAAACTTCTGTTAAATAGATATTTAAAAAATGCTTAAAAATTTTACTTATTGAATTGTAAACTCTATGAAAAACGTTAACAATTGATTTTATAACATACTTAAGTGTTTGCATGCTACAGTGTGATGAGAAAAGTTTTTCGATTAAATATTATATAAAAACTTCTTATACACATTTTTATATTACTTACCAATTATTTTGAATTCTATTTTATATAACATGATAATTAGAATTTTTGAATGGCCCCATGAAATCCTACAGAATCTACATGTAATGTGTTAGCCACATTTTGATCGCGTCAACTTTCAAACAAAAAAAATCCGCATTGAAATCGGTTAATTCCATAGAAATAGGAATACTTAGAGGTCAATGGTTAATTCGTTAAAAAGTTGTAACGCCACAGACTGACGCAGACACGTCAAACTTATTACACCACACTTTTTACGTCGGGGTCTACAAAAAAACATGATGTAAAAACTCGACGCAATCTATCGATTTCCAAGCTTACTAGAAATCATTTAATGATTTAAAATATGATTTTAGCATCAGCTGAGAAGCATGTTTTCTGAAAAATATTGATACAAAACGTAGACTCTCCAAATTTTTAACAACGAATCATTCGCTCTTAGGTAACATAACGTTACATTAGTTTTTAATCTGTGGTTTCCGAAGAGTACAATAATATGCAGGCTATACAGGACGTGGTTTCTATTCCCAATGATATTGACAGTCCGCCAATAACTCACGACATGGCCGCCTCCCTCGTTAGTGTTCCGAGTTCAAATTTTAAATTCATTGCGAGTCATTTGCTTTTGCCGTTTGCGATCGCACTGCGCGGGACACATGACGTCATTAGTCAGAACTATTGTGGGAATAATGAACTTTGGTACTTTATCTTTGTCATAATTATTTAACACTTACAGTTATTGCATTAATAATATCTGCCCAGATACATAAGTATCTTTACACTATTAATATGAGGATTTCTTTGGTTGTAATCGATATACTTATTTTAAAATTAGATAAGTACCTTCTAAACAAACTACATAGATTCTTTTTAAATTTTGAATACATAATATGTATATTAATCAATGTACATTGTACATATGCACATTAATTTTTACAATTATATTATTAATATCAGATCAATCGGATCGGGTGGTGTCAAGAGTCTCCGCAACCGGCGTGTCTGTATGAAAAGGGTAATGAATGTGAAGGAAGCAAGACAGGTTTGTCAGGATTGTGAGGTCTGGCACTCGACACTCTCTGCCTACCCCGTAAGGGACTTGGCGTAAAGATATGTATGTATATATGTATGTATGTACATTATAAATATTAATTATAGTGTACATTAATTATATGTACATTAATTTGTGAATGTGTTGTGTATTAATAATAATATAATACAGAAAGAAGCATTTGTATAGCCAAAATTTAGTAAATAAGGCTTATATTTTATTTCAATTATTAAAACACGTGGACTCAAAATGATAATTGTAAAATAAACTGACTGTTACTCACAGGTATTCTATCGGATATGGATTATACCGCTACATTTCAACATATCCATATACCTACTATATAATATAAATGTTTTTGAAAAAAAATAAACAATGTCACCGTGACACATGTGACTAAACCACCAAATATACTTATCGCTCTTTATGTTGTATAAATTTTGAAAATATAGTTTCCAATCGGTTTTCTTTCCTTACGGCGAAGGAAAAGCAGCTATGATGGAAAGTAAATTTGTGGTGAGCTTATAACTTATAACCGTCTTCTTTCCATGATACACGAAGATCAACAAAGCATAGGTTGGTAGGTAACGAGGCGCAATATTGAATAGTGTGTGAGCATGAGATTTAATTTTGGAACTTCTTTACATAAAATACTGAGCAATAATTTGTTTAAATCAATGCGCTCTTGGAATGATTATTACTATAATAAGAACATTTAAGACATTGCAAGTTTTATGTCTAAAAAGATTAAAAATATCCAAAACATTCGATTCATCGCTAACATCATACTTGCTGAAATTTGAATATTTGAAATATCAAATTGTATTACGCCAACTACAAAACAAAGAATTGCAGTGTCGCGAACGCGCCCGCAGCGGCGACATGACGAATGGCCTGAAGTCGCGCGTTCCAAATTTAAAATCTGCCGCGTAACGTACCCGCTAATGGCATTGTTTATAGAAGCGTTCTAGCGCGAACCTGCCAGTGACTTACAGAATTGTTTGGTGGTTACAATTATTTTTCTCCTTCTACTTCTAAACTATAAAAGAGAAACAATGATATTTGAAAAATACTAAACTCCAATGACAAAATATACGTTGGTAGGTACGTAGTTACTATAAAGAACAGCATATATCTTCATAAATCAGTCTTAAGTAGTATTATATTCTCTTTGTAAATCAGGTAGATCGTAAGGGGCAAGGTTTTGGACCAAACCTTTTTTTTTTAAATTCATGTCAGCTTGTTAATTTATGTGAAAACTTATGGTACGAGAAAGTTATTTAAGTTTCCATTGTTATAAAAATTGGGTCCTAATTAGCATTTAATCTACAGATAGATATAATATCTATTTATTATATTAAATCAAACTCGTTGAAAATATAAGAAGGTAGTAGTGAAATGACTAGGTAGCAGAATGCTTGAAATTGTTTGCTCAGATTGATACCAGTCTTAATACCTAGTCTTGCCATAAATATTGTAATAAAGAAAAAAAATATTTTTTAACTGCAAATAACATATATTACTTTTACAGTGTGTTAGTTTAATACATAAATATACAACAATTAAAAATATAAAAAGCTTATTCGAAGTGGTCTCCATTGGCTGCAATACAGTCCTTTAAACGTTGAGGCCAGTTATCAATAGAAGCACGCACTCTTTCCATGGGAAAATTCTTCACTGCCAATCGTATAGATTGTTTTAGGGACTCCAAATTATCATGGCGTTTAGAGCAAGCTGTACTCTCTAAAACTGACCATAAATCATAATCCAGCGGATTAAGATCGGGACTAGACGACGGCCAGTCTTCAGCTCTGATGAAGTCCGAAACGTTCGCTTCCAACCAAGACTGCGTGGACCGAGCTTTATGACCCGGCGCCGAGTCTTGCTGGAAGGACCATACTTGGTTATTGAACATGGTGATGTTAAGGGGCTTAACTACCTTCTCAAGAATGGTATCTTGATACACTTGTGCCGATGTTTTGATACCTTTTTCACAAAAATATGGCTCAGTCACTCCTTCATAGCTAACACCCCACCAAACCATCACTGAAGTTGGATAATGTCCACGTTGCACTCTGTCGACTAATTGGGAAGCTTCCTTAGAGCTTTGAGCATAAATACGGTCATTTTGTTTGTTAAAATGTTGCTCAATTGTAAAAATTTTCTCATCCGTAAACAAATTTTTTCTGTGACCTCCCTTTGCGTACCGCTTCAGTAATTGTTTCGATTTTACGACCCTATTCTTCTTTAAATTATCAGTTAAGAAATGACCAGAGCGTCTCTTATAGGCTGCAAGTCCTAAGTCATCTTTTAAAATACGCGACATGGTTCTAGGTGCTATCTTCATTTCCCGAGATAAAATCGTTTGCTTTCGGACAGGATTTCTTCGAATTCTTTCCCTTACTGCTTTGACCACCTTTTTCGTACGAACACTACGTGGACGGCCAGATCTTTTTCTGTCACAAACAGAGGAAGTCTCATTGTACCTATTAATAGCCCGGTACACAAACATTTTACTAAAACCAAGTGTATGGAGAGTTTTAAAAATTGCATTTGGCTCCATACCTACTTTGTGTAATGCAATCACAGCGATTCGGTTCTCTTTATCACCCCACTCCATTTTAATATCGCAAAATATTGTACAATGTATTGGCGCCAAAATGAGAAAACACAATGAACAATCGTATAAAAATGACAGATTCGAAATTCAAATGTAATATTTTTTTATTTTTAAGTGTAACAGTATTTATGGCCAGACTAAGTATATGTCGTCTTCATAACTGCGGCATAATTATGCATCTTGTCATAAACAAGTAGCATAATATCCCGGAACTAAGATAACCACGAACCAGTAACACTGGTTCCGAGCAGTAACTAAAGTAGGAAGAAAGGAGGATGAGGAGGAGGAGGACCTGCCCGGTCGGGATCCACCGCCTTATTTTTTCCTTCCACCACAATGACAGAATTGCATTAGGATCAGGAGGGTAGGGCAGCCAGTGTCCTTGCACATTAGGCCTAACATCCCTGCTACAAGACAGTGCTGCATCTATAAAGTCTATGGTGTCAAGAAGCCATGATTTTTTTCCACTATCAGAAAGGAAATATACTGTCATATCCCATCAGAAAAACGGAATTCCTGGTCACAAAAAGTAAATAACGTCAAAAGTAGTTGTCATTTTAGGGAAGTGACTTTCAGTTTCGCTCCCTTCTTTTTCCAACTGGAGTCGCCCGTATACCTTGTTTATGATATCGCTACGATTACGTTTATTCCTTTCGTTTTATTGCATCTTAAACATTCGAAATGGATTCAGTAAATCCTAAGGTATACTTAGTGTACCTGTACAGTCGTCGAAAAAGGGTTTTATGAAAGTAGGATATGCCTGCAAAGCCAACTGTACG
>NJDD01005709.1:85308-102685 GCA_002245505.1 Calephelis nemesis
CCCTCCCCTGCAAAGGATATGGACTAAATCCGCCCGAAGTCCAACAAGCATAAAACTTACACAGTATTTTTTTATGAAGTGGTAGTTGGTTACAAAAGAGAAGAGTATCGGTTGGTTTCGGCTAAAATAATGACTGATCTTATTTAAATAATCCTATTTAAATTTATCTTTGATAAAAAAATACTTAAAAATACTACAATAATAACAATAGTGATCCTGACCACTGACGGTTTAGTTGCAAGACTGCAGTTTTTGGTAAGCTGTTTTTTTTTGTTTTTTATGTTTATATTTTATAATGAAAATAAATGACAATAATATTGAAATTTCTCCAAAAAATATAATTTCATAAATCCTAGAAGGTTGAACAGATTGTAAGCTATATCTGAACAACAAAATAATAATCTATTTGACAACAAATCGTTTGGGTTTTTGACACTTAGCTCCTATTGACTTCCATGATCAAAGTCAAAGTTAACGAACGAACGAAGAACCAAGTGAGTCCATGATTAGAATGTTATGATATGAATGATCTTAGCTAATTGTTTCGTGTTAGGTTGGTTTTCAAAATAATGTTGTCGTACACGATGACTTCACATTTTTTTTATCATGTTCAGACTATAGATACGAGTACACGGTTGGAAAGATAATGAAAAGCAGAAGCAAAAGAAAAATAGCTCTTTTGACTTTTCTAAGAAATTTTTTTGGGTTTGATTGGATGTCTGCCTGGTTGGCGGTAGATTTTGCATCTAATACAGTTTTGGGACTTAATGTTTTAGGCTAGTCGTTAGTGACCAGGGGGTTGGCAACATAGAGACATAGAGATACGGCGTGAAGATACATTTTTAATATTTATTTCAAGACACTTTTCGTTGCACCTGTACTTGACTTTACTAACACTCTGGTTATTACCTATTTCAGTTTACGAAAAAACAAACTGCACAACCCTAAAAGTTAACCCTCGAATAAAAATAAACCTACAATAAAAACAGATATAAAAGTGTCCGGGAAAATGAAATGGAATGCAAATGTTGGGTATAAACTTGAGGTGAAATGGCCAGTCTTGAGTGAATGGGGTTTTAAGATTTGTATTGTGGGGACACGAATGGGGCAAGAGGGGTTTTTTGGCGTAAGATTATGAAGATTAAACGGTGGCTAGTGGAATAGTGATTTTTGATTTCTGGTCTGAAAAAATGGTTGCGTTCAGGAAAAACTGAATATCAAATGACATTTACTGAAGATTGGTATGTAAACCATTGGTTATCCGATGTCTTAGAAAAAGTTCCCGAAAAGCTTCCTCGCATTCATGCCATCCAGCATCCTGTACCACGATAACGCATCCATGACAGCGTAAACCACAACTAGAAAGAATGCGTATTTGAAGGCTGTAAATGTAGAACTGATGAAGCATCCGCCTTACATACCAGACCTCGCAACTTGCGTTTCCTTTTTATTTCCAAGAATGAAAGAGGTTTACGATTCTTAAGCCCAGAAGGGCAAATGCATTTAAAAAGGACGTTGAAGAGGTCCCTCATAAGGACTGGACCCACTACTTTACGCAATGGTTCCAAATCAAATTTATTGGTACCCAATCTTTTGCCATTCAATGCTTACCATTGTCGTGTTTTTGGCGTAGAGAATCCGTCTATTGACAGGAAATATTTTTAATATACCTAACAAAGAATAAAATACGTAGTTTTTAAATTTTTTTTCTATGACATTGGAAAGCAAACAAGCAGACGAATTTCCTGATGGTAAGAAATTCCCGCCGCCTAGAGACACCAAAGGTGATAATGGTGCGTTGCCAACCAGAGGCCGGGATGTTAGGCTTCGAGCAAAAGTAAGTTTACCGGCTACCTTACCTTTCGAACTGGAACACGTCATGACGTTATGGTGGCAGGAGCAGGTAAGGCGGTGGTACCAATCCGGGTGAGTCGCTGCGAAACTCTACCACCTAGTCAGATATCATGGTGTTAGTGACGGCAAACCTATACTCGCCTTTTACGAGGTGCCTGGCACAGGAAGGCAGATGGTCTATTCTACAAAGTAGCCCGGACCAACACGGGGGAAATTCATTCGGATATAGTCGGATCGGATATAGTCACACCAGCTAAATGTAAAATTGAATCAAAAATATTCAAGCTATTGGCGAACAATGATAAAAAGACTTCCACTTTTGAGGTCACACTCACGTTCGTCACTCTGGTTTGGTTACGTTATTGTAAATGTGAGTACTTAGATAAATATTTGCATGTTTGATCCATTTCCATTTCTAAACGGCTAAACCGATTTTGATGAATTCGGCAAAGGATCTCGGTTACCTTTTCAAAGCGATGTCTTAATTAGTTCTCGAAGGATAGCTAAAAACTTTTATTCATGGCAACAAATACAAAAACGAGTTGGAAAATAACCTGGATTTTAATGTTTTGTGGCGTAGGTGTGAGATAGCCCCATTACTCACTAGAAAAATATATAAATATAATAATATATATAATAATAATATATAAATATGATAGAAATAATTTTAAAATTCAGATTTCTGGATAAATCATCTTATTATAATCTGCAAACTAAGTGATAGAATCTTGCCACTACCACCACAAAGTTAGTATCTACTAATCGTAGTTAGGTACAATAATATTCCATAAAGTAAACAAACAAAATAAATATCACCCAAAAGGGTCAAGTCAATAATGTCTCAGCATAAGCAATTGCTATGTATATTTATTATAAGATAACTCTTAACGGAAAAGGACGGTTTTTGTAAGTTAGACATATCCCTGTGTTTCTTTAAGTGCGCTTATGTTTATATATATATATAAGAGGAGGCAAACAACGAGCAAGTGGGTCACCTGATGGAAAGTGATCACCGCTGCCCACGGGCATCCGCAACACCAGGAGTATCACAAATGCGTTGCCGACCTTTAAGGAATGAGTACGCTCTTTTCTTGAAGGTCCCTAAGTCATAATTGTTTGGGAATATCGCCCTCGGTAACTGATTCCACAAAGATGTTGTGCGAGATAAAAAATGTCTTCGGAATCGCACAGTTGTAGATCGCCACGCATAAAGATGGTGGGCATGATATTTTAAACTCTGTCGCGAAGTCCGAAGGTGGAAATCAGCGACTGGAATTAAACCAAACAACTCCTCAGAACATTCCGCATGATAGATGCGGTAGAAAACATTGAGGGGATTCCTCATCTCAACACCTCTACGCAGCGCCAAGGGATCATTGACATTGGCAATTCGAATTGCTCTACGTTGAATGCGGTCAAACGGAAGGAGCTGGTACTGTGGAGCCCCTGCCCAGAGTTGAAAACAGTACTCCATATGAGGCCGAATTTGCACTGTGTGTGTGTGTGTGTGTGTGTGTGTATGTACGCGCGATCGAGCTGTGTTTGGGTATGTGCACGCGCGCGCTCGTGTTGTGTAGGTATGTATGTGCCTTTTTGTAAACCTCTTAAACGAATGAAACGATTTCTATTTTTTTCTTTGAAAGCTAACATAATCAAGATAAGTGTCACAAATCGTAAAAATTGTCTTATTTGACGTCAGTTTTTATTACGATGTAATCTATATATTATATAAAAATCAATTGCTGTTCGTTAGTCTCGCTAAAACGGCTGAACCGATTTCGCTAATTTTGGTTTTGAATTATTTGTTCAAGTCCAGGAAAGGTTTAAAAGATAAGAAAAAGGAAAAAAAACTTGCGAGAAAACTAAGAAAAACAACATTTTACTTTGTCCCATACAAACTGAACGGGTGGAACGATGTTCGCCGGGACAGCTGGCTAGTACGGAATAAAACTTACGGTTAAAACTCAGAGTACTTTAGTATATGTTCATTAATAAAACGGATAAGTTTTGTAGAGGTAGTTTTTTTAATTATCCATGAAACCGGGACAGCAGGGATAAAGCGGGATGTCCAGGTCACCAGTTGTCACCTGCGCTTCTGCGGGCGTGTCTCAATCAATACTTTCGCGCACGCTCGTCACATTTGCACGCAGTAAGAAAAACTCTACATCTCGCCTCTATCCTTTATGTTTAAATGGGTTGCGGGTTCGATTCTCATCTTTATAGAAACCTATATCAAGAAATCCGTAATAACGTTTTGTAATGTAGCAAAATAATAAGCTCTTAAATACAAGCAATCTTATCTTCACGCTTTGCAGGCAGAGAAGTAGGCAGAGAATATCGAATGTCATGTGCCATGGTTGGTGTAAAATCATGCCGTTGCAATATATTAATGTCGTTGTCAAACTGAAGATTTAAATCTTATCCGGAAATAAAACAAGTTAGTCTACTCTCCAGACGTGAACGTGATAATGGAGAGCACTGTAGTTATAGTCATAGCTTTTGAATATCAATTGCAAATTATCATTACTGTAATGTCTTTGAAATTGGTAAGACTCTATTCTTCTAGTTTTTTGTGATAAATAAATATATCTGTATAGATATATATAAATGACCACTCGAAATAGTGATTCATTTCGCTTGTTCATCGCTTAACGCCTGAACGGAAGGACCAATTTGGCATTTTTTTGGTATGTTAGTTAATACAAGGAAAAGGTTCTTATAAAAAAATGCGATTTTAGCGAAACATAAAAAGCGAAAATTTGAGGAAACTGAACGAAAACACAAATTTTCCGTGACTGTCGGATTATTGACATTTAATTCAAATTTAATCTATATACATATTAATACGTGATGCCAAAACCTTAGAGCTCTTTTTACGAAAATTGCGAGGACGCAGGAGCATACAATTTGGCACACTTATAGTTTATGTGTAGGAGAAGTGCAAAACGCTAATGTTCTTCAATAATAATGCATATAAAGTACATTAAATCAACAAATAAAACATTACCCACACTACCATGCATTGGCACACACAAACAAATGCATTGATGATAACGATAAAAGATCACAGATTGCGCACTAAAAAACTTTGAAACAAAGTAGTTGGTCTTGAGAAATGAAGATGGCGTTCTTATCGACAAGATATTAAAATTTATTATGTTCGAATTTCGACCAACGGGTGACCACTAGTATTAGGGGAAGGTTGCGATCATTGGACCGGCTCTTTCATTGGACCACCTAATTTTTTCAAAAACTATGCGTGTCACAGCAAGTTGAATGCGTTCATAGGCAACAGTACTGATCCCCTTGCCCTCCCACTAAACCTCAGTGCGCTCGCGACGCGTGGCAAGTAGTGACGGGAGTATATGTGTTAGCGGTGACCGTAATATAAAAAACGTGCCATCAAAAAAATGATGTAAGTAGTATTGTATTTCTTCATATTTGATGATTTTATTATATCAGATAGCAAATTTATCTGTGCTCACATAGACTATGAAGTTTTGTAACAAACTTTGCGCGATTTTTAATACCTGCTTTCGTTCTGTTTATATACCTAGTTTACATCAATGGACCACTATGGTGACGCCACTATTGGACCAGTCCAATCAAAGAAACTTAATGAATTACCTATTTTCACTTAGTATAATCCTAAGAAATGTTTTTGACTTTGTGAATTTCGTTTACATTTACTTTATACTCATAAAAAAAATTAACATATGTATGTAAACTGCAGCAATATCGGAAATGCAATATCAAAATCAATAAACACCTAAAGATTTTCGTATTGTGTAGGTATATTAGTATTTAACGTATTTGATACTTACCTAACTTTTTGTTACAATTACACTTTATTTCTATATTTCTGAATGTAGGCAGAGAAAGAAAAGAGAAATATTATTGTTGGAATGAAACTAGTATGAATCGTTATGAAAAAAACTATTAGAATAAACGAAGCGAGCCGAATCCATGGTTTACCAAAAGCTACATTAAAAAGAAGATTGAACGGGAAAAAGAAAAAGCTTTCGAAGAAGTAGAAAATTATGATTGTTACAAAGACTACTTATTTAATAAAAAAAATTTTTTTATATTGTGTTTCACTTAGTCACCTTCATTGGACCGTTAATACAAATATTTCTAAGTCCAATGATGGCAACTTAGTGGTCCATTCAAGGGAACGGTGGTCCAAAGAAAGCAACTCCTCATTGAAGAGTTATCTTAGTATATTTCTAAAACCTATCAACTTTCATTACCAATAATTTATATACCATTAATTTACATAAACAGCATCATATCCCTACAAATGGTTTTCATTTTTCGATGATATTTCGTAAGAAATTACTTGATAAATTTAAGTGGTCCAGTCATAGCAACCTTCCCCTAATAATTAGGATAGGACAGCGTTAGCAGTTAGTTATAACAATATAAAATAGAAAGAGAAGTAAGAATATATTTTCATATAATAAAAAAAGTAGAATTTTCGTATAATCTCAAAAAGTTACCGAAGACATAATATTTTACCTCGTATCTTTTTAGAACCAACGCAATCATGTCAAATTGCAATTTTTTTCAACAATGTTTTTTGAGTGATAGATTAAACGTGTGTAGAAACGAAATGTATACACTAATTTCACAAGACTAAGTCGTTTGTCTCTTTCTATTACTTTTGTTGAAAAAAGATAGCAATAACTTAACATTTGTTTAGTGTTTGAGCAACATTATATTTCATACATATTTAAGACATATTAAATACCTATGTTTACCACATACCTACCTACCTAACTAAATGTTTGTTTTTACCCTTTTGCGCATGGCTTTCCAGATAGCAAGAGACAACCATAATCTGAAGATGCCATAGATGATACAGATGAGTCGTTCCTGTTAGACCTATTATGACCTATTATTTAAACCTATATGTCAGACCTATTATTCAAAAAACGAGTCGTTTTGATTACGGGTGGTAGTATTTTGTACCTACGCTTAGTAAGATTACTAACAACGGTTGCTCGTTTCCGACTATTGATTCTAAACATTTTTTGAAAATATTAGTAACGCTCCGTTACTTTTGAACAAATAACGAATGGTTTAGCTGACGGATTACGATTCGTTGATTATAGGAGCCGGGCAATAGTCATTATGGCGATAGGAATAGTCAAAGCGCTGGTCTATCTGTTTATCTGTCTATTTGGGCACGTCGCGTAAAACCTTACCACGTACCTAGTAAAATAATTGATTATGTAAGAGAGTACTTAATAGAGCAGAATGTTCTAATCCGTTATTCGTATGAAAATTACTTCTAAAAGAATGTAGGAATAACACACTATAGTGAATCCTAAAACCAATCCTATTTTAAAATTGGAACACGCATGGAGGCGGGGCCTGACCAATCGGGAATGTCACGCGTTGCGACAAAGTGACATTTTCCACCAATGGGAAGAAGGGACGCGTTGACAATTCCGACCAACCAGGAACTAACCGCCCATCACATTGAATAGAAATAATGTATTTTTATTCATTGTAACATTTACTGAGATATCATTGGGTATTTTTTTTAGTTAGGTATTTTTATTGGACACTAGCTATTCAGGCGATCTTCGTTCCACCTGTTCAGTATGGGGAAAATTAAAATGGTTTTCTTAGTGTCCTCGAACTAAAAAATCCTTAACTTACATACCTAAAGCTTAGCTCAGGAGCTGATTCTAAGCTTTAGGTAGGCTTTAGGTAGGTTCTATACTAATATTAGATAGGTATAAAGAGGAAATGTTTGATTTTTTGTTTGTTTGTTTGAAATGAATAGGCTCCGAAACTACTAGACCGATTTCAAAAATTCTTTCACCCTTAGAATGCTACATTATTCTTGAGTCTATGTCGGCTTTGTTTCATCAAAATCGGTGCACTATATGCCAAGTTAAGCAGGCGAGGCGGCCTGAATGGTGTAACTAACACGACTTTCTTTTATAAGTAAGTACTTATATATAGACTAGCTGTACCGGCAAACTTCGTTCCACCCATTCAGTTTGTATGGAAAAAAATATACCTTCCGGTCAAATAGGATAAAAAAATATCCTATGCCCATCAATTTCCGCATTGCCAACTCCCTAGCCATCAATTTTCAGCCAAATCGATTGAGCCATTCTTGAGTTATAAATAGTGTCATAGTATAGGTAGATGCCGAAATGGTTTGCTTTTTTTTGTTTTGACTTAAGCAAAAGCGTCTTCAGTCAAGTTTAATTGATTTGTGCCTATTCACTATCTACCTGGCTTTGTAAAATCGGGTTTTGATAATTAAAATAGTCATAACTCCTCACAAATATCATATCTACTATTACTATTACTGCATATTCGCACTCCTTTACAGTTCATGCTGTTAGGTTATGGAACTCGCTTCCTAGTAAGATTCGTGAATGTGAAACCCTAGTTTCTTTCAAAAAACAATTAAAAGAACTTTTTTTAAGAGTTATTTAGCTTTATTTGTGTAGCTAGTTATATTTCGGTATGTATTATGTTTAGTATGTAATTGTATTTAGTATGTAGTTATTTTTTTTGTATAGTTTTGTACACCAGGTCTACATATTCCATTTATTGTTTTCCTTTAACGGGTTGGCTGGAAGAAATTTCATTCATTTGAGATAAGCTCGCCCTTTGTACTTATGTTTATTTTAGTCTTAAGTTTTTCTGTATTTTTTTTGTGTACAATAAAGAGTTAATAATAATAATAATAATAATAATCTATATTACATTATACATTATAGGTATATATATATTTTTTATGTTAGGTTTAGGTTAGGCAGAGAGTAACGAGTGCCAAAAGTCAAGATCCTTACTAACCTACCTGACTTCCACCACATTTATTACCCTTTTCATACAAACATGTCGGTCACAGAGACTGTTGACACCACTCTCAGATAAAACCCTCTGATATGAAGGTGGAATGTCAACCTAGGTCTCTCCGGGTACATATCTAAAACCATCCACATTTGCATTGTAAGTATACCTATTTATCCTATAAATTTTAAAGCCTCTGTGGTCTAGCGGTTCAGTTGTTAGACGTGACTGCATGAGGTCCTGGGTTCGAATCCCGGGTCGGGCAACAAAAGAAAATTGGGTTTTTCCAATTTTCTAATAAAAAAAATGTTGCTCGGGATAGGATATGTGCCCGGTTGGCGATAGGCTTGCCACCTATCACATTGCGGGACTTAGTATCTTCGGCTAGTAGTGGATACCCTGGTTGTGCCTCTGCCTACCTCTTCGGGGATATGGCGTGAAGATACTTTTTTTTAAATTTTAAAGAAAGAAAAAATTTCGCCCCAGACAGGATTTGAACCTGTAACCTTTCGTCTCAAGCCGACGAATGCTCTAACAAATTGAGCTACTGAGGATTCAATTCCCTATTTGTTTTGTCAATATTTCCATTATTTTCCCAAGCGGAGCTTTTCTCCTTTTAACACCAATACTTTTTATTCCACTTTTTCTCGGGTTTAGCTCAGGAGAGAAACTAAGTATTCCAGAACTTAGAACACACCTACATATATAGCAAGTTTGGATATGTTTGTTATTGACCAAGGTTATCATTCCACTATCAAGAGAGATGGAGTCAAGAGTCTTCAAAACTTTCTCCGAATGTTTTTCCTTTTCAGGTCTACAAATTATGACACTTGGTACGTGATATTCTCTGCCTTACCTGCAAGAGACTTGACGTTAGGATATGCATATTGATCTGTTTGTATATTTCCCTTTTTAATATCAGAAGCTAACCACATAATTTGCAATTTTTAAAATCGCGTGCGCATGCGCATATTATACAATTTAATCGAATTAAGATCAATTTATTTAGGCACGAGCTTCTGATTGCGATCTCTACCCCTCATCTTCCGTGTCGGGATTCGTGCGGTCCATTCCGTGAGATAGGTAGCAGGTTCGATTATCTTTTTGGTTTTCGTAATAATTTTACAGATAAAAATGTTAATTTGGTTTATTGTTTACAACCGACTAAGGAAAAAGAGGCAGTTTTTAATTTGACAGTAGTTTTTTTGTGGTAATTTTTTTTGATTCAGATTTGTTACTTATTTTGAGGTTTTCTTTTGTACCTATGAATTTGATCAAGATTTGACAAACAATTTGGTAAATGTACTTACCTATCATAAGTCGTAAAAGATGTGTCATTCATTGTAATTTTGTGTACATATCAGTCTGAGTCTGAATTTGCAGAGGTCTAAAAAGTATGTTGCTGGTACTTCTTTTAGGACTTAGGTACTTAACTTTATTTGTAAGTCATCTCTCTCCCTTTTTAACTCAAGTAATGGAAAGAGTCAGATTTGTTTCTATGCGGTATAGATATAGTCGTTTAATGTATACTTACTAATATTCTTTTTCAAAAAAAGTATGAAATATTTCATTTCTTTTATTTTTATTTAATGTGAAAGTGTAGGTAGGGTATGTTTGACAAATTAATTGTTTTATTTGGCTAATATGTGACAAATACGGCTTACCGAAAGTCTGTTGTTTTTTTCAAGGAACATCAAACAAAAAAATATACTGGCCTCATATGGCTATCTCAGACAAGCACAAATGCAGCGTCCGTTTGGTGTACTTATACGTAGTTTGACATTCTCTTTGATTTTGGTTTTCACCTCCTTTTGTGTAGGCGGTAGAAAACTTAAACTCAAATTATAATTACTCTGGTATCTATTTAATTATTTAAATACATTAGAATCGTTGACTAACACCCATAACACAAGCATATACCTAATTTGCTTACTTCGGGGTTAGATTTAATTTGTGTGACTTGTCTAGGGATATTAATATTATTAGTAATAGTGACATTATTTGTATGTTATTTGTAGGTATTTATAAGAGAAAATTAATATATTTATTCGTGTAATACTTATTTATTTTATTGAAATTGTTCTGCCTTATTGCCATAATGTTGAATATTTCGCAAATGTAATAAACATCAAATAGTTCAACATCAAACATCAAACACAAATAGGCATGTGTGCAGCCATCTTAACTTAATACTGAATTGATACCAGATGTAAAGGTATTATACTAAGTATTTAAAGAGTAAATAGTAAATAAAAACCAAGAATGACACAAAGTTAATGTCATCGTGAGTTTAACAGTATAATCGTAAAATTAAAAATGTATACCACCTAACATATCCATAACGTGGCTAAATGCCTTGATTTTACCTGATTCTTAGGCCTTTATAACCAGTTACGTCTATCTTGCTATAGGACAACACTGCCGATGTTAATAAAATAATTTAAAAAATAGCCTAACTGATTATGTATAACTAGTAGTATTAGTGACTAGCTATACCTAGTCAGTGAAAAGGGTAAAGGAACAGGTTGGTTCGGTTGGCCATCAATATTTTAGCTTCGATTATAAAGTTGGATTTTTAGAATAAAAACACATTTAGCTGTAAATTGTGATTAGAGAAATTGTAATTTTAAGGCAGGCACTACAGAATTATCAAAATCTGTATTCCTAAATAGGAACATAAGTAGGTTCCTTAGTCAGTGCTATTATTTAATACCTACTTATTTTATGTATCGACGTAATTATTTTGTTTTAATTTATTTTGCATGCTACGTTAAATAGGACTACCAACACTGGCCGCTGAAATTTATTCCACATTTAAAATTCGAATTTCGTAAACTATTTTCCAACATAATTTAAATATCGAAACACGAATGAAACATTCCCACGTTTTGTCGCGTGCTTTGGGCTTAAACTGTTTAAAGGCTTTCACTGATTTAATAACGAATTTTTAGCATTTGAAGACTACAAATTAGAATTCCTGACAAGCTACCATGCTAAGTATCGATATACTAAGCATAATTTCTATCTTGCGGCTATATATAATTTCAAAGTTTATTCCAACGATTTTAAAAGAATTTTGAATTCGGAAGGTATTCAAATTATGAAAAAATTCTTAATTTAAATATCGACACACGACATTTCGTTCCCACGATTTGTCACTCGCTGGAGGGAATTGTTTTTTTTTAAATTTCGAACTTTCTTACATTTTTAAAGATGTTGGTAGAGGGTTAGCATTTTTGCATGGCATTGTTTAAAATTCTTTTTTGGTAGCGTTAGTGACTAATACAGTTTATCTTTAAATACTGATTCCTAAGAAATTGAGGTACAGATTGGATTTAGTTTTAAAATTTAATGTCGAACTCATCAATATTTCATGCTCTTTTGTAGACCGATTTGCAGGTAAAAATACGCATTGAGCCTTAGAAATTACAAAGATTAGGCAGGTATTATTAAAAACTCAAGTAATTTCTACTAGTACTTCACACTAACTTTAGTTAATTGTATTCTTCTCGGTATTTGCATGTATTGTGATATGTTTGTGTATGTATGTCGCTTTTATTTCGAGTGTAGGTATACTCTTTGTACTCCATTCCACGATATGTACACATATGTAATCATCATGGAAAACGCCTTACAGGTTAGACGGAGAGTATACAGTATCAAATGTCACGAAAGGGGAATTAATATAATTCCCCTTTTCATCTTCATGTCCACATCCCCAAAGGGCTAGGCAGAGGCACAACTAGGGCACCCACGACTAGTAGAAGACATTAAGTCCAACAAAGTGAAAGGTGGCAAGTCTATTGTCAACCGGGCACAAGTACAATCCCGAGCAAAATTTTCTTTTAGAAAAATGGAAATACTTACTACATTTTCTTTTTGTTGCCCGACTCGGGATTCGAACCCTCATGAAGTCAAATCCAATACTTGGACCGCTGGACCATACAAACTTACATCCATCCACCTTGACATTATATAGCTGCTATGTCAATTTTTCATCTGTCATACTTTTCACATGACCAAACCAGTGGACCCTTTCTCGTTTTAACACCACTTTCAATCCCATTCTTACTCTTACGGTTACGATGCGGTCAGCGAATGTTACCGCAGATACTTTTATTGTAAACACACTTTCCAAATAACAGTTGTGTTTTTCCAAAATACATGCAATGTGGAAAAGTACAAGTCCAATTTTGATAATAGGTATATATCGACTGCGTCTTTCTTTTCTTTTTGCCCAAATGTTGAGTAGTAGAATGCTAAACGCAGACCCAAAGGTGCAACTTTGGTTTAACATGTTTTGTTAATTTGATTTACTTACATACAAATAAATTTAATAAATAAAAAAAGAATGTGTGCCATAAATGACATGAAAGGTATGTTGGTCGAATGGCTAGTGTACACGCCTAACTACATCGACCAACCGCGTGGCTTGGGTTCGATTTCCGATGGTTAGAAATTTGTGTGATAAACATTTAGATGTTTTCATCTCCGGGTCTGTGTTTTGTAATAAATTTTAATATGTGTGTACCCTCTATCCAATTAGAACTATGTGACTATATTATTAGTAATGATGATTAAATTAAAAAAAGTGCAGGGTTGTGACTTTTTAAAGATGATAGCTCTGTACTGTGATGTCACGAAATTAATGTAAGCAAATATTTATATTTATTTAATTCTTTATTATACGCAAAACGGTAATAACATAAGTGAATATATGAAATTGTATAAATTGTATATTATCCATAAAAGATCCTATCTACAATTCTCTAACGCCATATACCTATGTATGATTGAAATAATATTTCTTTAAGTCGTCACAGTAAAGTCCCAGGTAGGTACTGTGGTAGAGATAATTATATGTAGTGTGTAAGTGAAAGTCCAGGTTATGTATTCCAAATATATTGTACTTCATACAAATGAAGTAAAACACCCAGACTACAGAAAAATGTGTCAATATTTTTGTAAAAATGGCGCTTTAAGTCAGGGTTGCCACCGTTATTGAAATAAGTAGTTATACTCGTATCCGAAAACCGTAAAAAAATAACGCTTTGAAAACACTCTTAAGTAATAAATAAATAGCATTGTTTACTTGGTTTCTATTATTTTTTGTTGTTTTTTTAAAAATGAGAAACGAAAAAAATTCTGTGGTTAAGTTATAACTTATGTATAAATAGCAACTATTTAAAGTGATTAAAGGAATTTGTGCATTGAATAGTTAAATTATTATTATTTTTTGTTTGTTATTAAAAAAATAGATCTCCCTATTATGTCTATGATTTTTCTCGTAGTGTATAAGGTTAAAACAAGCGAGTTTTATAACTCCGTTTTTTAGGTCAGTACTGCTTTTAGTAGTTATTTAAATAAAAAAAAGTGTCTTTACGCAAAAAGTGTCTTTAGAGGTAGGCAGAGTTACAACCGGGGCACCCACGACAAGCCGGAGACACTTACTCCCACAACTGCCTATCGCTGACCGGGCACACATCCAATCTCGAGCAACACTTTTTTTATTAGAAAATTTGTAAAACCACATTTTCTTTTTATTGCCAGGCAAACGAACCCGGGACCTCATAAAGTCAAGTTCAACACCTGGACCGCCAGACCACAGAGGCGATTAGTTATTTATTTTATTATTAGTAGAGAGTACTCATTTTTTTTTATCTTAGTAGTGCTTTTAGCAGGGGTGGAAAGTATGCAGGTGTGTGCAGGGAATAGGTGTACGGTACGCTGAGTAAGCTTACTCCAGGTTTGAGTAAAGACATACAACCCAAAGGAACCTAATTTATGTGTTTGTAATTTTCGTATCGGTAATAATATAGCACATGTAAATATATAATGAAACATAATACCAAAACGCTAGCTCCTCATCCAACAAGACTACGTGTAGTAGAGTCGGCAACCCTATATAATACCTCAAGTGACAAGAGATTGCGTGCGATATGACGGCGCGGCGCCAGCGGCAAAACCTGTGTTCCAATTTCGAATTGCCCGAATACAATTGGCAAGCCCCCGGCCAATGGTTGCGTGATTTTTTAAAAATAGAATTTAAGTCTCGTGCGATATGGCGTAACATATAATGGAGGATGCTAGAAAAATATTATTATTAACAAACAAATAAATAAAATAAACAGCAACAAGACATATGTTATCTGATATTTTAGAAGTGGAAATAAAAAAGGAAGGTTTTTTTGCATGGGTATAAATTACACACATAATGGCGAACGGGTAGCTAAAAAACTAGAAAACACGTATTTCCAATTTTCTAATAAAAATGGCGTTGCTCAGGATTGGATAGGTACTCGGTTGGCGATATTCTTGCCACCTATAAAATTGTTTGATTTAGTGTCTTCGGCTGGTGGTGGGTGTCCTAGTTGTACCTCTTCGGGGAAGAAGTGAATAAATACATCATTTGTTATTCTGATGTATCAATGTTCTGTATGATTCTGTTCTGGGGGGTTACCAAAAGCTCTTAAAACAGTGTTATTTCAATAATACTAAATGTTATCGGAGAAAGACAACCTTATGACGTATGCCATAAAGTTGCTTATAAAACCGAACATTTATCAAGATGGTAATAACACTGCTATAAGCGTTCATGGTAGGGCCCCTGATGTAACAATTCTGTAAAGTTTCATCTTTATTCGTCAAATAGTTTCGTCGTGAAATAGTTACAAACAAACATTCATACAACAATCCTTATAGACTCACATAATTTAGTAGGTATTTTAAGATAATATTGGTAAGATATTGAAATGAAGATTTTTCGAAAATCGGAATCCAAAAATTTCATTTTAATTTACCATGTCATTAAAATCCTTTATATAAGATTGTGAAGACCCCATCTCCTGTAAGTCAATAATTTAGTAACTTAGATGGCTTATTTCACTAGTAAAGCCATTGCTTGTTATTGTCGTATTTACAGTTTCAACGCACTAACAAAATAGGTATTTAGTTATTAGGTAAGTTGGTAGGTAACATTTTAACAGATACAGTTCTTTTAGAAAATTGATAGACGAAGGCGTTACTTTGCGGAAATCCATACTTAAAACCAAATAAAATTATTACATTATAATATATTTAATTTTGGCGGGAATTTTTTTTTATAACATTGGAAGGCAAACAAGCAGATGGATTTCCTGATGGTAAGAAATTCCTGCCGCCTAGAGAAACCAAAGGTGGTAATGGTGCGCTGCCAACCAGAGGCCGGGATGTTAGGCCTCGAGTAAAAGTAAGTTAACCGGCTACGTTATCCTCCAAACCGGATCACGTCATGACGTTATGTCGGCAAGAATAGGTAAAGCGGTGGTACCAATCCGGGTGAGTGGAAACTCTACCACCGAGTCAGATGTCACGGTGTTAGTGACGGCAAGCCTATGCTAGCTTTTTACGAGCTGCAACACTGCAACTGCTAACCAACACTTTATTTGGTTTTACAGTTCTTTTACTTGAATAATTTATGTATAAGTAGGTATTAAGTTTTGAATGGCCTTCTAATATCCAGTCTCCCTGCCGACTGCTCTAACATTACGCCCCCGAACCCCCAAAATTGGTAGTACTATAATAACACAGCTCCCGGAGAAGCCACACTCATTACTGCAAACGCAACACAACGATCTAGAAGGAAACAGCGATTTCAAACTTTTCATATTCAAATTTGAAATACGTAAGGCCGTGTTCATAAGGATGCTTTTCATTGGGTATTTAAAAAAATTCTAATTGATTTATATATCCATGTTAAGAAGGTGTGTACTTACATATGTGTTTTTTGTAGTGCTTTAGATACTTATTTGTGCTATTTCCTTTTTAAACAATAGCCGTCTTATTTATAAACGTGGACTAACGTAGGAGTAAAATTAAGTTGATATTATAGTTTCTATCACATTCCAATAATACCAGATTGAACCTTGGAGTACTTAACTCCGTGTCTATTTATTGATTATATATAATTAAAATGAATAAAAATAAATACTCATTTAGTTTATGTGTAAAAATAAAATATTATTTTTCACAAATTCATCTGAACAAAACGGATAAACATAAATGTTTAGTTTAGGTGTAAAAATAAGTTACTTTTTTTTCAATAATTGGTCTGACGTGTAAAAATTATTTGCTCGTATCAGACAAGTTTTTAATTTACCAAAACTAGATAAAGTAATTCAATAAGTGTATACATAGGCAAAGAATTTATGTGCACCTACTTAATCATAGAAGCCTACTAAATAATGAATTAAAAAAACACTTCATCAAATAAAAATAATGTGTGCAGAATGTTCAAATGTTTTGTACTAGAAGATATACATAAAATTATATTATCTACTAGTAGGTACGTAATACCTACCAGAAAAATTGTTGGTAAATTAAAATGTTTATTTTAAATAACACTTGACATTCACTTCATATCAAATGAAACAACTGCATTATTTACATATCCTGAAATTCAACCTCGTGTTGGTCCGGGTTCGCTAAGCAGAATAAACCATCTGCTTCTCTCCATCTCATTATCCATATTATGACCACAGGTGAAGTAATCTGTAGCAACTTGCTCGGTTGCGGATCTACCGCCTTAGGTATACTGGCACTGTAATGACATTGTCATGTTCCGGTCCAGACGCCAGGATAGCTGGTAGACTTGCACAGCAATCACACATCCTGCACGCACCTATAACATCGGCAACGGTAAGCTTTTATCAATAAGAGAGCC
>NJDD01005711.1:0-61573 GCA_002245505.1 Calephelis nemesis
GGAGTATTTGAAGTGGATAAAGTGGAGTGGGGGAGTGTGCAAGACCAACAGAAGTAGAAACGTGTGGCGCATTTGTAACGCTTCGAGATTTGCTATTTAAATAAATGCCTTTACTCGAGTAATCGTAGTGCTCCATGAAATATCATAAAAAATCTATCATCACGCATTTTAATTTTAAAAAAATTGTACTTATCGAACTGCACAGCACCTTACTATCCAGTCGTGACTGACTGCAATAGCAGAACAAGACAGTTGCCTAAATTACTAGAATACCACTAGTAGTAATAGTGTTGTCACATCTCGACGCGACAAATCTAATAGCTCTCCATTAGAGTTGAGCTGTCTTGCTATAGTAACTCTGATATTTTACTTAACTCTCTGATAACCCTCGACTTCGTCATCGTAGCATAATTACTATTTTTAAACACACTTTCACCCCATCTAGAGTCTCTTAGGGGTTGATTTTTGAAAGTAATGTAGCTTATGCCATGGAAGCGAACAGACAAATATACTTTCTTATCTATAATATTAGTATGGATTGTATTTAGTCTGACTTAATGTATTAAGTGATCTTTGGATTGGTCACATTAGCTACGAGCTACGGCTACGATTGAGCGTAGCAGTCTCATGTGTGGTTTACTGTTCTAGGGCTTCCGTGACTGATGTCACGTTAAGTCACGTTGTTAGTCACACAAGCACTTTGTTGATCGTGTACTAATCACATTTCTTTTTTTTTATTCATATTTATTCAGAATAATTTATTTACTTTGACCATACAAGCTGTAATTGGGCGTTGACTATAGGGCTGTCAACTATACTTTATAATAACGTGTCCTACTTTATTTTTGGTAATTATACTTTATTTTTTTACATACAAATAAAGTATGCAAATGTACTTTATTTTCAACCTTTACTACTATGCGTAAAATAAAATACACATTAAACTCAAGCTCAAAATCTATTTACTCACATGGATCTATACAAAGATTCTTGTGACGCGTCTATATAATTCCAAAAACTACCACCAATTTCAATCAAAATTTCAATTTCAATTATGAAAAGTACAGGTGAAAAATGGCAATAGTTACCTACTTGTAAATGCATCTGATAGCTTAACAAAAATAAAATAAGTTATTTCTTACCTACTCTCCATTCCCGCCACTTCAGCTTTCACTGAGTATTTTTAGTAACAGTTGACTATAATATAAAGCTACCACCGAAACGAAATCGCCACCACCGAGAATATCTGGTGAAAGAAAATCAAATTAATCATACTTATAGCTATTATTTTGTGGACACAATATTAAATTAGAATTTAAGAGAATTATAACATTTTGACGTTAATAGAAGCCATGTTTAAGGGTTGTTAGTAAATGGACTTATAATGAAAATAATGAGACGTTATTTGTCAACACCAAAGATGGTGACGGTACGTTGCTGATTCGAGACTGACATTGTAAACCTCTTACGTAAGCTAACGTCTACTTTATTATTCAAATCCAAACATGACAAACTTAAGCTAGTTATGATGAAAGAAACAGTGAAAGGTGTCGTACTAATCCGAAGTAATTGTTGCACGGCTAATCTAGTCCTTAAAATGATTAATAAAAACCTTAAAACAAAAGGTTTTGAATATCCGTTGACAAAAACTATTTGTATTAAGTTTGGAACCTCCGCGATTACGGCAGCTAACTAACAAAAATCCGCATTGAAATTGGTCTATCCGTTGAAAAGTTATGATGCCACAGACAAATACACACACATACGTTAAACTCATAACACTCCACTTTTTCAGTCGGAGTTATTACTCCTGTCATGAACGCAACTTATAATAGTATAAGATATTTTATATATTTACGTTAATCCTAAATGTAACTTTAGCACTCAACGTAGTTATCCCAATGTACGAATGCAATAAAGCTATCCAATTTTCGGCCTAGCTCCCGCAGGGGATATTAAAAATGCAAAAGCAAGCAATGTAAGCCAGTAATTGAGGAGGTAGTTGGGTTTTGCGCAAAACCAAGCTATTTCGTATGTGAAAAACCATTCTACTAATATTATAACTGCGAAAGTTTGTATGTTTGCTTGTTACTCATGCACAAAAACTGCTTAACCGATTTAGATAAAATTTTACAGACCCTTTAGGTAACTTCGATTAACAACAAGGATAGTTTTTATCCCGAAAATTGTTCATGTGGGACCAGTAACCACGTGGACAATGGCTAGTTTTGTATATAAACTGGCTGAGCCGACAGATGTTTTCTTGTTGTAACTATGAATATTGAATTCAAATAAACATGGATTGTTTTTCTTTTATAAGAAATTTATCCGGACAGTAACTGACACAATAAAATAAGAATTACCGAAACTGTTCACTCCGTTCATACGTGATGATCGAGAAAAATAAAGATTATTTTTTATATATAAACTAAATATTAAAAAAAAAACATTTCGAACGCAATTCTTTCATAGATTTTGTATTAGTCGCACGATACGTTCGAAAATTTCGCATGGAATAACAACAGTGCTGCCAAATTAGCTATTTTTTACTACGTCTGGCCATATTTTAGAATAAAGTGTCAAAATGTAGCAATAATTTCATCATACTTGATTAAATATACATACATACATATCTTCACGCCAAGCTTACGGGGTAGGCAAAGTATCGAGTGCCAGACCTCACGGTCCTGACAATCCTGTCTGGCTTCCTTCACATATTATATGATTAAATATGGACAACAAAATACATTTAACTAATCCTATCCTATTAATATTATAAATGCGAAAGTTTGTATGTATGGAGATATGGATGTTTGTTACTCTTTCACGCAAAAACTACAAAGCCGATTACAATGAAATTTGGTATGTAGGTAGCTGAAGACCCAGAATAACATATAGGCTACTTTTTATCCCGGAGTTCCCGCGGGATTGGGACTTACGCGTGTGAAACCGCGGGGCGCAGCTAGTTAAATATAAATGTATATAGTAATAAATAAATAAATATTCATGGACAAATTACACAAAATGAAACTAATCCCAAAGTAAGCAAATTACATGCTTGTGTTATGGGTGTTAGTCAACGATTCTAATACATACATAGAAATACTTAAATAGATACCAGAATAAATTTAATAAACACCCAGACCCGGAAATGCAGACATCTAAACGTTCATCAAACAAATGCCTGCCGCCGTCGGGAATCGAACCCGAGCCTTGCGATTGATCGGTGTAGTTAGGCGCGTACGCTAGCCACTCGACCAACGAGGCGATCTATATACTTATACATATTGTATGTTGGTATGTTTATGTGCCACTTAATTACGTCTCAACATCTGAATCGATAGCAACCTTTTGCAGTAGTTTATGGTTCTGAGAACTTCGATTATTTTCCATGGCTACGAGTGTTTCCATTGGATAATTAAAAACATTTAAAAAGCCATTCAAATGTGCACTATTGCGTGCTAACCATGCATAGATAAAGTAGCGGTTTCAGCTAGTTTTTTACAGACTTTAAAAAGGGAGGAGGTTCTCGCCTCCATTTTTTTATGCATGTTAATCATTTTCTCTGTCATATAAATGACAGAGAAAAGAATAGATAGATATTCGTAAGAATAGATTTAAAATGTTTTTAGGATTCCGTACCCAGTTTCCTTTATTTTATTTAAAAGCCGGCCAGTTAAAGGCCGGTTTCTTTATGTTATTTAAAAGACTGTACTTCTAAGTTGGTCCCATTGCCACTAAGTCTGAATCTACTGATAGAATCCCTGAAAAATTAAAGAAAATGCTTATTTTTGTGTAGAAAATAATTATTGATATCGAACTCGTTTTTTTGCAGTTTTACTTCGCTCAGTTACAATAACATTGTAATTCTAATTTATAATCGTTTTCTAGGTCGAAGGTGCACAAGGTCAAATACACGACGTCGACACCTCACACATATACCACGGGGAGTTGGTTGGTAAGTGAAAATATTACTTTCAATAATTAATTTCATTAACTAACGGATACACTTACTATGAAATCGAATTTGACTTCAACCTTTAAAGTAGTTTTTTTTAAACCCCAGAGGAGGCAAAAGGGCAAGTATTTTTAGGCAATATTTAATCGAATAGAGTTTATTTTATTGTTACAAATTTGTAGAGTTTACTAGCTGACCCGGCAGACTTTGTTCTGCTATATTTTTAATGTGATTTTTCTAAAAAAATTGCGGTGAGTCACCCTTATCACTTAGGGGTATGAAAAATAGATGTTGTTCGATTCTCCGAGCTACTCAATATGCTCACAAAATTTTATGAGAATCGGTCAAGCCCTTTCGAAGGAGTGCGGGAACGGACATTGTGGCACGAGAACTTTTATATATAAGATTTAATATATTTTCTATAAACATTTTTGGCATTTATTGTTTACGTGACGGTTAGTAACTTTAAAAGCTTTATGAGACGACGATAAACAATGTTTTGTTCGCTTGTCTGTGTTTTTGACAATTATTTAAACAGAAAATATCGCATGCGATGCATGCGTGGTAATAGAAGGTTGGTTTTAATGTGTTAACATAAAAGCAGAAGAAGTCGAATAATAAAAACGGATTGCACTCCGGGAGTGCCGACAGATATGAAAACTTGAATATTAACTTTGTGCATTTTAAATATTTTGGAATGGTTAGGGAATAATTTTGCACGAATTGTTTTAATAGTATCAGTATAAAAGTACTATCATATATGTGGTAGAATACAATATTCATTTATTACGCTATCGTGCACAAACATACAACACGAACATTTGCGCAAACGTCGTGCGCCGTATTACGAATTTTCGATCAGGTAACGTGTCCTGACGCGAGTTTAGAAGTTTTCACCCATTCCAGATAAAGTGCGCAACGTCGCTAAAGAAGTTTTCATTTCAAAAAGTTGTACTTACATTTTACTTAAAATTATGCAAATGTCCGGATAAAGCGTCACAGCTCACAAGACAAGCGCGAAGTTTGTAGCTGACGCGGTTGCATGACGCGCGTCACCCGCAAACTTACGGTGGAGAATACGACGTTATCTCGTGAACAGAGTTAAAGCCTCCTTTGTTTACTACTGCCCTCAAGTCAGACATACCCGACGTACACATTTTACAGTATTAGACGACGTTTGTGACTGTTGGCAAACTGGGTCCTTACCATGAGTTTAAGGCTTGTCAAGATCACTATACTCGATGCCGTCTCAGGAAATTATTTGTATATAAACTTAGCAGCGCCTCTATTGGTAACAAAAAGATACATTTTTAGGCCAACAATGTTATAGATTTCGACACGTAACTTACCGAGCGTAATCTACACCAACTCATGGTAGAAGGTCTGGTCGTAATTTTAATAGAATTGGTACAAAAATCATATTAATTGTAACAAAAGACGAGTGAACTATACTTCTGGGATGTTATGGTTTGTAGTAATTGGATCGTTGTAGGATTTAATATCTTCGACTAGTAGTTGGTGTCTTGTTTGTGCTTATGCCTACCACTTCAGGGATAAGTGCGTGAAGATACTTTTTACTTTTATGACGAAAAAGGCCTAAACTAACATAATTTTACAGCTAGTGGTACTAGCTGTAAAATTATTTATCTGTAACGAAAGAAATCAAAACGACCTAATATTTATGTAAAACATTAATAAACAAACGAAAAATATCGTTTAGTACAATTATTCAACTGTTATGAGTCCTGTATTTTATTCAATAACTAGCTGTACCCTGCGAATTTGTGCGCACTTGAAAGGACTTCGTGGTTAGCACTAATGATTTTTCGGCTATAAAAGGTATCCTCAATGATGACCCAGGTTTATATCTACTACACAAAATTGGATGAAAATCTGTTTAATATCTTTGCGTGAAAAGTGTACTTACAAACAGACAAAAGGTCAAAACTTTTAATAACATCTTATTGAGTATCTATACTTATAAAATAAAAAACATGTCCTGACTGACTGATTCATCATCGCTGCGCAAAAACTGTTAAGAGTTACAGCCATGAAATTTGGTGAGTGGGGTCGTTTTATCGATTCGACACCGACTATGGAAGGAATTTTTGAAATTCTACCCCTAAGGGGGTCAAATAGGGGTTAAAAGCTTGTATGGAAGATCGTCATTTTTCAAGTTATGAATATGAAACTTTATTTTTGGGCTACTTGTTAAAAATGAGTAGACACATGTGTAAGCGTTTTTGAAAATTCTATCCCTAAGGGGATGAAATAGGTGTTAAAAGTTTGTACGTAAAACCGTCCTTTTTTTAAGTTAAGATCATGAAACTTTATTTTGGGGCTACTAATTAAACTGATGAGATACTTTTTTTTTAGATAGGTATATAAGCGTTTATAAATATTGAAATAGGGCTGTTGCTATATGTATAAATTTTGTTTCTATTCCAAAATTTTACGTTATATTTTTGAGGATTGGTTTCTGGTTGCATAATATGGTCCACTAGATAGGTCAATATCTGAAACTTAAAAAGTGTCGCACCAGAAGAATGTCAGTAAAATCATTTTGCAGCCATTCTCACCATATCACTTCCATTTACGCTCAAAGTCTAAAACTCCAATGAGTACTATAAATTAAGTATTCTCAAAGGATTTCCTCTCCCAAACTATATTTGGCACCGTGAAAGTGCATAGTGCCATTGTTGGGACGTCAGATCTCCCGCTATTAATAATTCCGTAGGAGTGCTGAAACGTATTTCTTTTTGTAATTACTGCTCCGACGGCGTCAAAGTCCCAGCTAATTGGGTGCTTTCGGTGGCTACCCTACTTTAATGTTGGGACGCTCGAAGCATACGGTTCTACAAGTTTTGTGAATTCAGCGGTTTGTTTGTAAATAATTAATCGGATGGCTTCCATTAACTATTCAACAACTTGACTGGGATTTTAAAATTAAAAGAAAAAGCTCTGACAATAAAGCTAGCATGCAAGCAAAATTGAAATTTCTAATGTATTACAAGTGTTTCTTCATTTAAAAATATGAGATCGTATGCGTGATAATTGGCACTTGATAATCTCTGTCTACTACGTCAAGGACTTGTCGTAGTGAAGATATGTATGTATAAATTACCTAACATTTTTTGTGTGAATTTAAGAATAAGCAATTATCTGAGAATTTACACTTCCACGCCCGCGTTTTTTAAAAGCCGAATTCGTTCTTTTTTCGTAACCCAATGAACCAATTTTATGAAATCTTGCATCCACATGACCTATTTATGAATACATACATGAAGCTGTCGTTCTAATCTTGTGAAGAGGCCAACGAGGCCTAAAAATTTTTCCCAAAAAAACTCATAACTCTTGGACTAGCGTTCTCTAGACATTGATTGATTGTGACGAACTTGGTTTGATTTGATCTAGATTTTATTATTCAATTGAAATATTATGTATCTGCAAATATCTAAAAATGTAGATATAAACAAGCTGGGCCCGCGACTTGGTCCGCGTGGAATTTAACGAAGTCTTATATGAAAGTAGCCTTAGTTACTCCTTATTACATCGGCTGTCAGCCAGAGTCCAGCTGTTTTACAGGGTTTTCGGAACAAACAGACTGACAAAAATTTAAAAAAATGTGTTTTATTGTCACTACCGTAGGTATCACATTCATATGCAAGCGGTTATTTTAATATTACAAACAGGCACACCAATTGTATTCATCTGTATTTATAAATATGTAGTAATTATAGTAAAGGTTGTCTAGCAGAGATTGCTCTGAAGCGATAAGAGTAATCCTATTAATATTATAAATGCGAAAGTTTGTATGTATGGATGTAATGGATGTTTGTTACTCTTTCACGCAAAAACTACAAAGCCGATTACGATGAAATTTGGTATGCAGGTAGCTGAAGACCCAGAATAACATATAGGCTACTTTTTATCCCGGAGTTCCCGCGGGATTGGGACTTACGCGATTGAAACCGCGGGGCGCAGCTAGTAATATATAATTAAGGTTACCTGGCAGAGGAGACCGCCTTTGTGCACCTAAGTTAAATATTATAAATGAAAGAGTGTGTATTATTTTTAAATTTTTGTGCATAATAAAGTGTATTCATTAATTCATTCATAAATAATAAATGTTTCTATTTAAAGGGCAATGAGAACGGAATTCATTCTGTGGCTTCATTTTGTGGGTTTCAGATTGATTATACCTTCAATTTTATATCGATCTACCTTTGACGTCACGGACATAATTAAGTTGCTTGTGTTTCATTAACTGCTGGCAGACTGGGACGAAGGAATTTACTATGTTCTGATTTATATTTAAACTTTATAGTATACACAGACAGACAGACACACAGACAGATAGCGAGAGAGAGAAATTATTGACATTCAGCTTTTTTTTTAATTGCACATATAATATATATATATATATATAATATAATATATAACGTATACACCTTTATGTGCATGTAGTGAAAAGCATTTACTTTAATATTACAGACACCAATTTTATTTATATATAGATAAATCTCTGTGTGATGACACTATAAAACAAAGTCATTATCCGCTGTCTGTCCATATGTAGGCTTATATCTTTAAAACTACGCAAGTGATGGCTATGATGTGTTTGTTTAAATATATATATAGCGTTTGAAGAAAAAAATCAAAACAGAAATGTATCCATCCGTGCGAAGCCGGGACGGGCTGCTAGTATTAGACAAACGAAAGTTTGAGTTAACCATACGTAAATGTAAGGTCCTTGTGTAATAATCGTGAAAGTTGGATAAAGTGTAAATGGATAAAGTTGGGAGGGCGGTGCGGCATCGATCGCAGTTCGTCGCCCTACTTACTGCTGTTCTGATGCACTCCACCACATTCCTGCACCAATAAATCTTTATATACATATTATATTTGACGATAATTTAGCTCATTTAAACTGCAAACACCGACTAAGTATTTCTTTGGGTATATCGGAGTTAAGTTATTTAATTTGAAATTTCCCGCCAAAAATGTATACTTATTATAGCGAGACAAAACAGGAAAGACAGCGCGTTATGAATGGATTGGACTTATCACTTCACGAGCGCGCGAACACACATTACTAAACTGTTTTGTTAGTCCCGATAATACACACGCTATCAAAAACTCAACATACGGTTTGCTTTGCTACACATACATCAGGAGAATTCGAATGCACTCCACGAAGGTCAAGCACAAACGGGAAATTGCAAATTAAATAATTTTATTTGGATTTAAATATAGAATTCCCCAAAGTAACGCCTTCTTCAATCAACTATTTCATCAGGTAATCATTCTTTTTTCAAAATAATTCCGAAACGGTCCTACATAAATTTTATGAACATCCTACAAGTAGTTTGATATCTCATCAATGATGAGGTTGCCAACATTGACAAACCTTTGCGTTACAAACTATAAATCAAAAACCAATTGAGGATCATGATAAAATCAATATGGGGCCACTTCGGAACCTTCTTATCCTATTAATGTTATGAATGCGAAAGTTTGTTAATATGTATGTGTGGATGTTTGTTACTATTTCATGCTCGAAAGTCTTTAAAACGTACGGATTTGGAACACACATAGATTGTGACTTGGATTAACATATAGGCTAATTTTAATCCCTATTGCACAACGGGTTCCTTTTAAAACGCGGGCGAAGCAGCAGACAACAGCTAGTTTAAATAATAATGATCATAACCCGTTCGTAATTGGCCGAGTAATCGCGTAACACTAACACATAAAACATTCAAACGGTTTAAGAACTTCCTCTTTTTAAAGTTGGTTAAAACAATAATATTTGTTCAACGTCAACAATTCAGAACCACTAATATAAGATAAAAAAAATGTTACATCTTTTATATAATATGCTATTCTCAGGATTGTTTTCTGTGTTCTATGTGTGAATTTTAAAATATAATGAAACTCAGTAAAACTGTAAAAAAACCACTTCAATATATTAATATTATGTTGTCTACATATAAAATGTTAATTAAATGCATTATATTACGTATAAATACACAGTGTGTTTTCGAAACCGCTGTGTTTGTATGAAAAGGGTAATAAATATGGAGAAATCTGCAAGTTCCTGTGATTTGCCACTCGTTACTCTCAGCCAACCTTGTAAGGGACTTGGTGTGAAGGTATATAAGTATATAGTGTTCTCTTACTGCCGTCGTCCCAGGCAGCTTATAAGAAGTAAAAGGTTTTATGGGTCTTTACCAACAAAACCACCGACAGATAGGTGGTAGATTGCTATCCAGCAACTTGTCCGGATAGGGATCCACCGCCATACCTATACCTGTCCCCGTAATGACTCTCATCTTTCCGAAGGGTAGGGTAGCCGGTAGGTCTTAAGATAACCGGCCTCAGCTCAGGAGCTGAGTACACGGTTGCGTACCGGTCGGAGGACGGTGTAATCGATAAACTTACGAATTTAACTATCCCGACTTACATTGGCAACGCACTAACGGTTGTGTGACAAAAGAAAATAATAAATCCGTTGGTTTGTTTACACACCAAACCTCATAAAAAAGACAATGTTTACCAGGACACCGTTTTCCCTTTTCCTGCACGTGATCAGATATTCACATCGATATGTGATTTTGCGCGGGTGGTCACGTTTGTGATGGGCTGACTAAATAAAGCTACGGTGGGCGGCCCTCTTAAACTTGTTATATAGTAACCACTGCTTGTAATTTTAGAAAAGTATCCTCACGCCCATATTCCGGAAGTGTTAGGCAGAGGCACAATCGGGGCACCCACGAAATAATAATTCAACAATAACATTTTAACATGATGTTAAAACATAAACATTTCAAATGTCTATGTTTCTGTTTGTGTAGGTTGAACTCTGGAACAGCTGATCCAATGTTAATCTAATTTTCATAGGATGGGACAATGTATTTGCTGACTGTGCAAAAATCAATTCCCCCTGTTGTTCCGGGTTCCTTTGCAGAATAGACCACCTGCCTTTCTGTCAGACAGCTCATAAAAGGCGAGCACAGGCTTGCCGTCAGTAACACCGTGATATCCTATTAGGTGGTAAAGTTTCGCAGCAACTCGCCTAGATTGGTACCACTGCCTTACCTATTCCTGCCGCCATACCGTCAATGCTTGCCGTTGACGTGTTCCGTTTCGGAGGGTAAGGTAGCCGGTAAACTTACTTTTGCTCGAAGTCTAACATCTCGGCCTCAGGTTGGCAACACACCATTACCACCTTTGGTATCTCTAGGCGGCGTGAATTTCTTACCATCAGGAAATCCATCTGTTTGTTTGCCCTCCAATATCATAAAAAAAGCAATAGTCACGTTATTAAAGACATCAGTCGCAAGAATAAATAATAACTAGGTATAAGAATATTCTAAAAACAAATCAAATTAATCTTAACCTAAAGTAAGCAAATTATATACGTTTACGTGCTAGTCAACGATACTCATACATAGAAAGACTAAAATATATACTAGAATAAAATGAATAAAGGCTCAAACCCATAACACTTTTATGTAAGGTTTTCTGGCAGAAATCGCTCTGAAACGATAAGACCGTCTTTGTGCACCTAAGTTTAATATTATAAGTGAAAGAATGTGTATTATTTTTTAAATTTTGGGCGCAATAAAGTGTATTCATTCATTCATTCATATGTTCATCACGCAAATGTTTGCTCCCCGTCGCGAATCGAACCCAAGCCTAGTGGTTAGTCGTTAGAGTAAGACGTGTTTGCTAACCCTCTGGTAACGAGGCGATCAAAACAATATAAAAACAATAAACAAACCCAGAATTTCTACGGAATTGAGTTTTACGCGGGAGTAACCGCGTCTTATCTATATAAAACAGGTAGATAGATAAAAAAAAGTGAGAAATAAAAATGTGTAACCGCAACGTTATAAAATTTACTAGGGATGCCTGATGTACTAGGAATATATAAATTTTGTGGAAATGAAGAGATCCGGCCGAGCGTCCGATACACACGGTAATTGGAAATTGGTTTTTGGATATTTTTCTTCGTTCAAAGTATTCGTTCGTAAGCCCTGGAGCTCAGGAGCTCTATATCATTATATGTATATATATTTTTATTTTTAATGCTAGAAGGCCGCCCCTGCTTTACACGGGTATAAAATAAAATATACATGTAAACCTTCCTCTTCAATCACATTATCTATCCGAAACCGCATCATAATCCGTTGTGTAGTTTAAAGGTTTAAACATACAAAGGGACAGAGGAACAGAGGAAGCGACTTTGTTTTATACTATGTAGTGAAGCTATGTACTTATTGTACTATACGTGCGGATTCGGCAACATATTTTGCTCTTTCGGGAGAATACGTTGATATATTTACCCCATGTTGGTCCAGCTCTCCTGTGTAGGCAGCTCGTAAGATGCGAGCAAAGAACAAATGAGTAATAACGAACAACACTGTAGAGTTCTGTACTGCGACTTTTCATTTGCATACATTTGTTTATTTACATATTTTTCCCTAATTTTGGAGAAACAAAATGTTACGTATGTTACTTGACTACCTACTTTACTTTTATGTACCCACTTTATGATTATAACTAGCTTCCGCCCGCGACTCCGACCGCGCCGATGTCGGTCTTCGCGTGATAAAACTGAAAAATTAAGATTTTTTTTCTACGTATTTTTCCAGGATAAAAAGTATCTTATTTTATGCCCAGGATAATCAGGTATATAATTATACCAAGTTTCATCGAAATCGAACCGTTAGTTTTCAAGTGATGCCTGAACATACAGACAGACAGACAAAATTTTTTTTAATCACATATTTGGGTTTGGTATCGAACCAGAATCAGAATCGACCCTTCTACAGATTTATTATATTATGTAAAGATAGCTGATCCAGCAAACTTCGTATCGCTTGGCATTAATGCTTAGACAGTAGCGCAGTCTGTCGGATCCGATGTGAAACATTCTAAAATCAACAACTACTTATTATTAAAAAAAATAATTAAAAAAAACATTTTCCAGTGAACCAAATTGTGAATCTAAACCTTTCTTGAATTCCCTAGAACACATACAAAAAGTTTCATCGACATCGGTCCAGTCGTCTAGGAGGAGTTCAGTAACATACACACTCACAGAAGAATTATATATATAAAGATTATATCATACGTAGTATTTCTAGAAACTCTGTTAATGTAAAACTGCTACCTTCTTATAAGTAAAATTAAATTCCTATTATAGTCTTTATTAATTACATTGTAATAAAGATTATAATACCTGGTTGAACTTTGGAGTACTTTGTTAATAAGACGGTTAAAGCTTAAGTGAGCTGTGAAAGCTGGTGTTAAGTTTTGCCGTGTTAAGTTTATTCCGTGCTTTAAATGTTATGTGTATGGATAACATTATTCGAGTAAGTAACATTGGCTGCTTTTAAGTGTAAGATGCCATACATAGAAAATTAACATAATTTGAGTTTGAATTACCGGGTCGAGATCCACCGCTTTACCTGTCCCCTATCCCTGCCGCCATAATGTTTCTGTTACATTCCAGTCCGTAGAGTAGAGTAGACTGACACGAAAGGTCTCATCTTGGTCCCAGGACAGCGACGCATCTATAACATCTATGGTGACTATAGACCATCATTATCAGGAGAGCTATCTTACCAAATAAAAAATTTCTTCTCCAAGGTCTAATGTATTTATATGTTAATAAATAATAAAACAATAGGATGAAACCTTTTAACATGTAAACATACATAAAAATATACATACACACTTTTATTACATTTCGTGAGTATGTATGTGATGCATAATTTTAGGCTTAAGTAATGAATACAACGGAATAGTAATTTGTGGTTGCATTTTTATACTTATACTAGCTGACCCAGCAAACTTCATATCGCTTGACATTAATGCTTCGTCGGTAGCGCAGTCTATCGGATTCAATGTGAAACATTCCAAAATCAACAACTACTAATTATTAAAAAAATAATTAAAAGAACGTTCGCCAGGAGACCAAATTGTATTCTAAACCATTCTCGAATTCCCTTGAACACACACAAAAAGTTTCATTAACATCAGTCCAGTCGTCTAGAAGGAGTTCAGTGACAAACACACGAACACAAGAATTATATATAAAGAAATAGACACTTAATTTTATTAAATTTAGTAGGGATGTATACGATGCATGAAGTAAGGCTTAAGTAATGAATACAACGTAATAGTAATTTGTGGTTGCATTTTTATACGTATATTGTGTATGTTCTCTCAGCATAATGTTGGAAACAATCTTGTAAAAGCTCATTTACGTCGTTACGTTTAACCTGCTGTTACTATTCAGGATGTTGCAGATTTTCTGTCTGCATAGTACCTAAATGTAATTAAAGTATGCTAGTGCTTGCTGGTCGAAAAAATTAATGTAAATTATAAAAATAGAATACCCGGCTGGCACATAGGGTTGTCAATATTGTCTAATGTAATATCTCTGTGTTTATGTATGAAGAGAGAATTTTTGGGTATTCAAATATTACTTTTTGATATTTGGTATATTTAAAATTAGTATTGAGAAAGATTTTTACACAAATACATACCTTAACGCCAAGTCTCTTACGAGGTAAGCAGAGAATGTTGAGTAATAATAATAACACTAGCCGCACCTCCAATACAATAACGTCACTTATGCATCTGATGTAAATTTTCAGGTGAAGCATTTGGAAATTTAACTCCTTGTTACATTGCATAGTTGTTTTTTGAATAAAAAAATGAATTGGTTATACAATCTTAAACATTTTTCAAAAAAAGTTCATGTGCTCTTCAATCGTCTTAATTATAAAAATGGATTAACGTAGGAGTAAAATTAAGTTGATATTCTTGTATGTATCACATTGTAATAAAAACTTTGTTGTGATTTGAAATCGAAGAAATCGTCAAAATTCATTTCATTTACCACAAACGGTTTGCCAATACCATATGACACCAGTGCTCTCACAAGAAAACAATGGGTCCTTACACTAGTGACAATAACGCACCTAGTAAAGGGATGGATTAGAAGTGTTTTCTCATAATTAGTTCAGTTTTGACCATAAATGCATAAGTGACGTTATTGCGCCTTAGCTGTAGGTGCGTCGTAGTATTTTATTTTATATAAATATTTTACGATATTTCATATCGAAAAGTCATAAAATGAAAAAAATCGATTGCCCCCAATAATATTTATCTGTAGCTAAGAACCGTCTGGATCACGTTAGCATTGTAAAAAAATCTGCATCAAAATAGGTAAATTCATTCAGAAATTATGATGTCACAGACCACGTACAGAGAAATGTCAAATTTATAACTTTGTTGTATCATTCAGAAATTATGATGCTACAAACACATTCACAGAAATGTCAAATTTATAACCTCGTTAAATCATATAGAAATTGCGATGCCACAGACATATACCTACCTACACAGAAATGTCAAACTTATAACTTTGTTATATCATTCAGAAAAGAAATTATGATGCCACAGACACATACACAGTAATGTCAAACTTATGACTTTGTTATATCATTCAGAACAGAAATTATGATGCCACAGACGAACCATACATACACAGGAACGTCAAACTTAAAAGTTTGGTATATTTATCTTAAATCGGGGGTTAAAAATTGTAAATCTCTTTCATAATGAATTACGTTTTCGAAAACAGTTAATTTATATTCTAATCGATGTGATGTACAAATCACGAAAAAAATATGTAGGCTAATTTCTGTCAAAAAAAATTACCATCTTAGTTTTGTACATGGAATCCAAGTTAAATTTTATCAAAATCGATTAATAAGGAGTAAAGAATAAAGTAAAATAGAGTAAAGAATAAGTTCAACAAAGGTAAAATTATTTCACGCTGCTGACGCAATGGCTTCTGGCTAGTTGTTACAAAAAAATCATTTTTAATAAGTGTTGGCGACAACCCTACCAGCACTCCTCGTGACTTATGAAAATGAACGCACATTTTTATGAGAAACTTTAAATTTTACTGAAGAAATTTTCGGTGTCCTGAGGTTTGTGTAAAACATCACGTCTCTTTTATATTTATTTACCCTCCGTAACTTGCGCAGTTTTATTATCAACCGTCTGGCTTCTTTTTATGTGATTTTATGATAATTTTTCTAACAACTTTCCCCGTGTTAGTCCGGGCACCTTTGCAGAATAGACCATCTGCCTTCCTGGCAGGCAGCTCGTAAAATGCGAGCATAGACTCACCGTCACTAGCACCGTGACATCTGACAAGGTGGTCGAGTTTCGCAGCGACTCGCCCGGATTGGTACCACCGCGTTACCTGTTCCTGCCTTAATAACGTCATGGCGTGTTCCGGTTCGGAGGGTAAGGTACCCGGTAAACCTACCCTTGCTCGAGGCCTAACAACCCGGCCTCAGGTTGGCAACGCACCATTACCACCTTTGGTGTCTATAGGCGGCGTGAATTTCTTACCATCAAGAAATCCTTCTGCTTGTTTGCCTCCCAGTATCATAAAAAAAAAACTTCTCAAACTACATTGAAAATATTCCAGAGTGATAATTGGAAAAAATACTGCAATGCTTCTGAAACCAAATCAGTGTTAATTGATTTACCCTTGTATTGATTGTGCAACGGCATTAGATCACTATGGTCTAAGATCCGAATGTAGATCTACCTACACCTAGCTGATAATAGGGTGAAGCCTGTTTATTTAAAATAAACTGAGTATATTAAAAATGGGTTGCTCAAAAAAAATGCTGGACAGAATTTTTGTTTTCTATTTTTGTTTAAACTTTTTTATTCATAAATGACGCAATATTAAGGAAATTAAAATAAAATCTCCACGTAAAGCATAAATACGTATTGCATGTGCAGTAGTTGGGTTGCCTGTTATTTATCACTGTTGTCAAGCACGAACAGATTATGTCAATGCCAGTTACTTTCATGGGATAGGATAATAAAAAAATCAACTAATGCGCTACGTTACGTTGGCATAAGGTTGGAAATAAAAAATGGTCCAAGGTTTTTTCGGTAACTGTTTTTTAGTATAATTTCTAATACACTAATTTTATTGAAAATTATTTATTTATTATTTTTTGTAAGTATTTCTATGTATTAGTGTCGTTGACTAACACCCATTACACTAGCATATTATAATTTGATTACTTTGGGGTTAGAGCCAATTTGTGTTTGCATATTTATTATATAATATTATTATAAGATCGGTGGTGTTCGTTGTTGGTAAGTAGGTTCCAATCTGATACTACTACATTACTGACACGTTTTCTCCAAATTCATGTTCTTTATAAAATTAATATCCACCAAATTAATAGCATTCTTATCGTTTCTTTACAAAATATTGTAGGCAAGATCTAGGTCTTAGATTGAACTTAAGTACCGTGCGTTTTTTTGTAATCCTTTCATAAGCCCCTTTTGATCGTAGGGACGATATCGGCGGAGAGATCTCTGTCATCAGAGATTACGTGGGCGGTATCCCCGAGCACTTTCGTTCAGAAAACAAGTTAGATAATGCGCTCCTTTGTTAGAGTTTTTAAAATTGTCTGTCAGCAAGGAAAATGTAAAAATGTTTTTAAGTTTTTAAACATTTTTACTTAAAAAAATACTATACCCTTCCCTTTTAATCTTTGCTTGACTGTTCTTTCTAGTAACCATATATTTCTAACATCAGTTTTATAAGAATTGATACTGGCGTTGGTGTTCTAAATTTTTTTTATGATATTGGAAGGCAAACAAGCAGACGGTAAGAAATTCCCGCCGCCAAGAGACACCAATAGGTGGTAATGGCTCGTTGCCAACCTGAGGCCGGGATGTTAGGCCTCGAGCAAAAGTAAGTTTACCGGCTATCTTATCCTCAGAACCGGAACACGTCATGACATTATAGCGGCAGGAATAGGTAAGGCGGTGGTAACAATTCGGGTGAGTCGCTGCGAAACTCTACCACCTACCTATACCTACTTAGGTTATTATTTTAAATACTGAACCCGCATTCGGTATTAACGATCCTGGCTTTTAGAAAAAACATGTACACGTATACATATGTACCTACCGCACACGTACACTAGATATGTACCTATATATGTTATAACCATAAAGTTGGACTGTTTTCAATTTGGCGTTGTCATTAGGCAGAATGGGAATGTCAATTTGTTGTGACATAACAGGAAACCCAAGGAAATGCGAGCCTGACACGTCGACACCGACGGAAATAGCAAAATAACAAGGGTTGGAGTCGCAGTGCCAACGCAGACTTGAAAACTATACATTTTTAAATGTTAACTGTACAAAGTTGAAAGCGAATTTGGTGTTTGTAGTTTGTGTTAGTTGGTGTTATGCATAAATAACATTTTAGAAATCGAAATAAAAAGTAGCCATATTTTTTTAAGGTTTATCTTTTTGTATATTAAAATTTTTTGGAATTATTTGAAATCATCATGTTAATTTTTAATTTCAATAAGGACAAGCGTGCAGCTCCCCTGAGGGTAAGAGATTACCGCAGCCTAAAGACACCATAGATGTTGCAGGTGTGTCGCGGTCCTGTGAGCGAGGTGTTTGGTCAATTGTGCAAGTCAACCGTCTACCCGACCCTTCGGCCCGGAACATAGCATTATCATTATGTTACCAGGAATAGGTATCACCAGTGATCTTTCTGAGATTGATCCGTTGCGCCTTTGTTCGCTTCTTACGAGCTGCCAGGTACTACGGCAGGATGGTCTATTTATTCTACATAGAGGTCCCGGATCAACACAAGGGGGAATATTATATAGAAATAAAAAGTGTATTAGTCAAACATGCATACAAACTTTCAATTAGAAAAAAATTGTTATGCCCATAGATACCAACATTATAATGATGATTTGCAAACTTAAAAGTTCACATTTTTACTTAAATATAATTACTGACTCAGCAAAACAATAGTCCCATATGCAGACGCGGTCACGGTGTTAGTAACAAATGTTTGTCTTGTGGACAGCACCATTGTGTAGAGCACGATGTCAATTTTTATGTAAGTTAATAGTAGTTAATTAGTGTATGACCTCTCCACCAAACGCTAAATGTAAAATGTTTAAAAATGTTTGTCAACAGTTGACATTTGCCAAATATAACTAAATTTGAGCCTGACATGCTGCTGACGGACGGACAGTACCAAATAACAACAAACTCGGAACATACCCTAAAGCTTTAAATGTTTTATGTGTACTGAAATAGAACGATTGTTTCTGAAATGTTCAGCCAAAAAGGAACGTAGAATGTTATGTGAATTATAGGGACGCTTTATTTGTAAAATAATATAGTGACGCCATATTGGATTTTCTATCTTCGCGTACATAGAATGTGAAGTTTTTTACTGTCTACTAACTGAGCTGACAGACGTAGTCCTATCCTGCTATTACTATTGTTTTTTCTCTTGTCAATAACTAACACAAGAAGAAAATAATTAGTAAAATTGGTCCAACCGTTCAGGCGGGATGCGATTATCAAGGGATTAATTTATAAAAAAAAGTATCTTTACGCCTATATCCCCTAAGAGGTAGGCACAACCAGGGCACCCACGACAAGCCGAAGGCACTAAGTCCCATAATGTATAGGTGGTAAGTCTATCGCCAACAGAGCACATATCTAATCCCGAACAATATTTTTTTTTATTAGAAAATTGGAAAAACCACAATGTCGTTTTGTTGACCGACCAAGGAATCGAACCCAGGACCTCATGAAGTCAAGTCCAACACCTGGTCCTTAAGACCACAGGCGCGAAAATTATTAATTTAAAAGTGTGTATATATGGATATGCATTGCGTTTTGAATGAATTCTTTCGCGTCGTCGTGAACCGGCAATGGTCCATTGACATCAGTGACTCGTCCATCCTTTTGGAGTCCTTACCATGAAACGTAATTTTGTGTACTAATACCACTTATACGCAGGGTTTGAAATACCAGTAAATACGGCCTTGTAACAATACCGATACCGTTTTATATCCGTACTGGTTCAATATTATAACGGTACCAGAAAATATAATATTTCGTAATGATTATTCTTCCATCGAATGTATCTCTGTTCCTACTTGAAAAATTTATATGATAGCGAGAGCTAAAAACGAGAATTGGCAACACCTCATCTGTATATAAGGGGTACCTTTATTAGGTATCGGTATTAGTACAAATATTTGCGAGGTATCTTTATCGGGACTGTACCGGTATACCTAGTACAGGCACCCACTTTAGAATCAGTATCCAGGTTTTGAAATGGTACCAGTAAAGAACCTGTACTTTTGATATCGATTCCAAGACTTGTCTGTACGTCCTTTAATCATTGCCTGTTGTAGTTGCTATCAATTATAAATGTATAGGCCGGTTTCACACACAAGGGACACCGTAGCTTCATATCACAAAATGTCAAGGATTTCGCCTTAATATTAAACCACCAAAAGACCCTTAACGTTTACGTACCTTTTAATAAACGTAGTTTCTGATCGATATTTGGCACCTAAGATCACTATAATGTGATCCGTGGGATCTGAGCTTAATGATGTACGAAGGCTCTTAACCTAACCTCATTATAGTGCTCCTGATTTATTAATGATTCTCGGGAAACTTCGTGTTTAGGCTTTCGTGTCGTGATTCTATTAATTATCTAAGATGGGAATTGTATCTGTACATACCAGATTATTTAGAACATTTATAATTTCGCCAGATAAAGAACATTTATATAGTTTCGCCAGATAAAGAACATTATAGTTTCGCCAAATAAAGAACATTTATATAGTTTCGCCAAATAAAGAACATTTCCGTATATATATAGTTCCGCCATATAATGTTGCGGGAAACGTTACCAATTTTTTTTGTTATATGGCAGAGTAAAAACGCAGGTTTTCCTTTTGGTAAGAAATATGCGTTGGCTATAGACATTGAGAATGTTATCGTTGCCTTGAGGCTGGGATATTAAGTCTTTAACATAAGTTTACTAACTTATACTAGGCTAGTTAGCCACGAAGCTGACTAATTCAACTAAACCAGCTCTAAAGTTGAATAAGTTACTAGAATGTTCCACTAGCGGACGATTAGCGCTTTAAATACATACATATCTTCACGTCAAGTACCCTGTCAAGGTAGGCAGAGAGTATTGAGTGCCAATTGTCACGCTTTTTGAAAACCTGCCTACCACATCCATTACTCTTTTCATGCTAATGTGCTGGTTTCAGATACTTTTGGCACTAGGTCCTCCCTGGTAACTCAATTCATCCACGTTGTATGCATTGTATTTCTCTTTTGTCTATCTTTCATCCGTCGTTCTTTCCTCATGACCGCGCCAACGGGGCATGTTTTCTCATTTTTACACCAACGCTTTTTTTCGCTGCCACTTTTTCTGGGATCTCACTGTTATGCGTGTGCCAGTGAGCGTTCTACAAATTTGCGTGTACCACACATTTTCCGAAGCGCTCTCATTTTAACCGCATTTATCCTACTTTCGTGCTTTCGATTTCCCTACGTTATACGAATTCTCTATGGTATGGGTACGCTTCGAAAACTCGAAAATTATTGCAGCAATTAAATTATACTCCGTGTAACCATAATGTGCTACAGTAGTACTATTTAAATTATGCGCTTCGGCTATATTCGTCAAGCTTCGGAAATCCGAATGTATTTTAAAGATATCTGTATAGAGTTGTTATTAAATTATAAATATTTATTTAATAATTTCGCTTAAACTTAGATTAGATCAGCCAATTTCAAAATAAAAGTATAAAGTGTAAAAATTGTAAAGCCGAAGCGCATAATTTAAACAGTAGTACTTTACATATATCACTACATAGTAAAAAACAAAGTTGCTTTCTCTGTCCCTATGTCCCTTTGTATGATTAAATCTTTAAAACTACGCAACAGATTTTGATGCTGTTTTTTTAAATAAAGTACTCAAAGAGGAAGGTTTATATGTATATTTTATACCCGTGCGAAGCCGGGGCGGGCTGCTAGGTTAATATAAAATAATAACCTTTGTGAGAAAGGTTATACTATACGAATGATATTTCGGCAAACCGGACGTTAGAAAAACGGAAATAAGTTGTTTATTTAGTCAATAGAACCCGCACTAATTGGGTCAATGTCGAACGGTTATTAGAGTACCGATTCTGTTATACACTTATTTTGTTATACGATTCTATTCTATTCTTTCTTTAGGTTTTGACATTCACGTTAGTGTTTTGCCATTAGTCGAGTATTATTCAATCAAATCAAATAATATTTCATTTATAATTAGTCATAAGTTGTCAATAAGTCATGTTAGGGTCTTGGTTAAAGCGGCGTCCTCATAACTCAAGCTTATATAGTGAGATTTGGCGGCAACGAGGTAATACACGATACGTCAATTTATTAAAATTATAAAATTGTACAAATTGCCACCAAAATTGATTAGTATCACTCAATTTAAACAAAAACTTCCACCATCTTTTCTCTCGATGGCGCCAAAATCCCTGTTATACGATTCAACCTATCTTTTAACGCGACTTCTTATTGGCTCATTCGTGTGATGTATCTGAAAAGTATTGAAAGTTCAATACTTCTTTTTCTCGACGGTTTCTTGCCAGCTTGCCGGGACGTTACGTTCGCCATTCGGTTGCCAACTTTCGCAATAAAAATACGATAATACTTTAAAGTACTCGAGTACGTAAATCGTACGTTGGTTGTAAATTCTTTGAAGTAGATCTCCTTATCTATGTCAAAGTATCTTTCAGGTGGGTTTGCTCTTGCGTGTAAGATGTAGCTACTGCTTACGGATTAGGCTGTTTTAACATTATTTAGAAGTATACGCGGTTCTTAGTGGTACTAGTTACTGGCTATATCTAATTTAAGCTATTTTAAAATATAACTAGCCAAAGAAGAGTAGCTTACCCTTAACATATTGTTGGTCTATAGGTGACAATTCCCTGTTACCTTTAGGAGAGTCGTGTGCTTTTTTTTATGATAATGGAAGGCAAACAAGCAGACGGATTTCCTGATGGTAAGAAATTCACGCCGCCCAGAGACACCAAAGGTGGTAATGGTGCGTTGTCAACCTGAGACCGGGATGTTAGGCCTCGAGCAAAAGTAAGTTTATGTTTTATAACATCAAAATAGTTTATACACTTAAGTCCGTTGCTTCGTCCGCAAGCAATTTGTCCATATTCGCTAAAGTGATTTAGTTAGCTTACATATTCTTATCTCTTGTTATTGTTTTCACAAAGAACACATTTTTATACTTGACATATTATGTTTTTCAACATTAATAAATATGTTTTTTGACCATTTTCTATTTGTAAAGGCTATTCCAAGCGGTAGACGTGAGAAGTATTTATCAAGACTTACCTATGAAATAAGCCAAAAAGAGGATAGTGCTGGGAATTTTAGAAGTTCAGTTCCACTGATTCCATGTCAATAATCAATATAATTTTGCATTATCATCCGGTACACAAATGCATGCATGATTCTACTCGGACAGACAAAGGTTCTTCATGCCGATATCCCTGAAGGAGAGGCAGAGGCACAACCAGGGCACCCACGACTAGCCGAAGACACAAAGTCCCACAATGTGATAGGTGGTAAGCCCACGTCAACCGGGCACATATCCAATCTTTTTAATTAGTTGTTGGAGAAACATCTTTTTAATTAGTTTTTGGAGAAATCAAATTTTTTTTGTGCCCGACCCAGGAATCGAACCCGAGACCTTCATACAGTCAAGTCCAACACCTGGACCGCTACACCACAGAGGCGATTGATAAATTATGATAAATACACAATTGATATTGTGTCTCATCATTATTTTGTTACGCGACATCTCCCCCACTGCAACCAATAAAGTTTGCATTACCCTTGGTGAGACGTGATTACATTTCATAAACACTCCTTGCAAATACTTCCGGTACACTAAAAATGTGTTACAGTGCTGTAGTCACGTTCGTGATGTCTTTGATTAATTTGTTATTTAATCAAAACAAATTGCAAGAAATGTTTTTTTTATTTTAGCACTTGCCCTGTGCTTGGGATAGTATTCTATAAATTTTAAAGAAAGAAAAAATTTCGCGCCAGACAGGATTTGAACCTGTAACCTTTCGTCTCAAGCCGACGAATGCTCTAACCAATTGAGCTACTGAGGATTCGAAATAGGAGTGCTAAAATAAAAATACGTTGCGAGAAACAAAAGTTATGGCCATTCTAAAATGTGAATTTCATCTGTAATGATGAACTCATTTGGTGGGTACTCAGAATTGTGTATCTATAGGACATAATTACCCGCGTTAACGGGTTAGAAAGGAATTAAAAATTTCGCCACGGGACTTGAATCCTCAGTAGCTCAATTGGTTAGAGCATTCGTTGGCTTGAGACGAAACGTTACAGGTTCAAATCCTGTCTGGGGCGAAATTTTTTCTTTCTTTAAAATTTATAGAATGCAAGAAATGTACTGTCAGGTACGAAAGTTTTTGTATCTTGACGTACAGTTTGTATGAAAAATTTTCTGTAAACTTTCTTATCTGGTTGTACTTAAGCGCTTAGGTATTGATAATTCACTGGTTTTATTTAAAGTTAATTTGGGGCATCACTGCCAAATTATTCGCCAAATGTGTTTCTAATCACAAAACCAGCGAATCGACAAATTTTGGTGTTTTTTATTTTAAAAAAACGACGGGTTGCATTTCTGTAGTGCCGGCAGAAGTGAAAACTTGAATATTAACGTTGTGCATTTTTGATATTTTGGAATGGTTTGGGAATAATTTTCCACGAATTGCTTTAACTATCAGTTTGAAAGTACTATCATTTATGCGGTAGAATACAATTCTCATTTGTTGCGCTATCGTACATAAACATGACAACACGAACATTCGCGCAAGCGCCCTGTGCCGTCTTACGAATTTTCGATCAGGTCAAATGTCTTTACGCGAGTTTAGAAGTTCTTACCCATTCCAAAAAAAGTGCGCAACGCCGCTAAAGAAGTTTAAAATTCGAATTCAGCGAATCCATACATATTTAAGGAGCTGCCACAAACAGTTTTACTTAATTATTACCATTGAGAAATAGTTTGCTTATAAAAAAATGCGTTATTATGTACGTCCAATGAAACGTACGCTCGCGTTTACCCCTTCAACGTATCACCCTTGAATATACCTGTACACTTTGCTCCTGTGTGAATAAACCTTGAATTAATTGTAGATATCGTGTAATGAGTGGAATTACTTCCCTAGTTAGCTTCCCCTAAAGGAAATGAGTCATCGACCCCTATCTGTGTATCTATGATTATTCCGGCTAATGCTTTGAAAACATGCTACGATGGTGCCAATACACATTTCAAAATTATCAAGGTAAATGAAGAAACACTTGTACTGTTTTACGTATCACTTATAATTTATTATTTTATAAATAGCCTACCTGATTCGCTTATGACAGAATCATCAGGGCTAAAACTTAAACATTTAACTAAACTTAAACTGGAGTAATTTAAGTTCTAGCCCTGATGATACTGTCATAAGCGCAACCGGTAGGCTATTTATAAAATAATAAATTATAAGTGATTCGTAAAACAGTACAAGTGTTTCTTCATTTAAAAATATGAATATTTGGAAATTTTACCAAGCGCCGACGATGGAAAACATCAAAAGGTGATAGTTATTTGCAAGATTATAATTCAGTTTGACATCATTCTATAATCATAATGCCTATACTATTGGTAAGTTTTATTTGCCATCAGACTTAAGATTATGGTTGTATGTTAAGGCAAACAGTTAAATAAAAACCTAAAGAAATGTAGTCAGTTTCTGAAATGCCTATCAATTTTAATTTAATTTCTTCGTAAGGGCTGTTTAACATGAGTTTAGTTCATGAAGAGATAAATCGTAAATTAAAATTTCGTACCTGATTTTTGGTGCCATCGAGATAAATGATAGTCGTAGTTTTTCGTAAATATAGAATTTCGTGTTTATATTGAGTGAAATTGGTCTAATTTTATTGCACTTTGTACAGTTTAGTTCATTAAAAGTGTACAAATGAAGTAATCATGAAGGATCAGAAGTATCATGTATTTCCTCGTTGCAGCCAAATATCAATAAATAAGCTTGAGAAATGAAGCCATCGCTTTAATCAAGACCCGGACATGACGACTTATGACTAATTATAAATATTTTAAACCTGATTATAACTTGTAACTTGATGCGAATTTTGACTTAACTAATGGCAAGAGCATCCGTAACCTGCGCGTTTATATAAAAATGGTAATGAATGTGAAGGATGCCAGACAGGTTTGTCAGGATCTTGAGGTCTGGCACTCGATACTCTCTGCCCACCACGTAAGGGACTTGGCGTGAAGATATGTATGTATTTATGTAATATTATACTAATGGCAATTGCTAATGCTAGTGCCAAAAAGTAAAGAAACAAAATTCCGTAAACTAGAAGTTTTAGAAGTTCGTGCCCAGTAGGCGATAGGCTTGCCACCTATCACATTATGGGACTTAGTATCTTCGGCTAGTCGTGGGTACCCTGGTTGTGCCTCTGCCTTCCTCTTCGGGGATATGGGCGTGAAGATACTTTAGAAGTTTTATCCGAACTCATGTTAAATAGCTGCTATGAAGGGTGAAAAAGTAAATTGAAATTGATTATCTTTTAAAAAAGGAGTCGGTAGACAAGTTGTATAATCATCATCTTCATCAGCCGGAGGACGTCCACTGCTGGACATAGGCCTCCCCCAAAGAGCGCCTCAAGTCTCGGTCACCAGCCGCTTGTAACCAGCGACTCTTTGCATAATCATGCCACATAAACTAATAGTTGTTTATTTATGTTGAAGATTATATGGTACCACCGCCTTGCCACTTTTTAAGCTACTATATCCCGGATCCTATAATCAAGTAACCGTAAACCGCCAGTATAACCACCACTGGTAATTTTCCTAAAGTAACGAAGCGTTGCTCATATTTATACAAAAAGTTTAGAGTTAACAATAAAAAACGAACGACTGTAGTTAGATTTTGTACTATTCGTACAAAAACAACCATTCGTGAGCAAAACGACTCGTTTCTTGAATATAGGAACCGGGCCTATGTCAGTATTCGCCGTGGTCCAGTTTGGGTTGTGTTATCGTGAAGCTGAATTTTTCCGTAGATATCCGATTCCGTAGAACCTTTGGTGAATATATTAGACGTGTGTTTATTACTGCCAGAAAATCCATATAAGTACCTATTAATCAATCAATCCCCGTGTTAGTCCGGGTTTCTTTGCAGAATAGGCCATCTGCCTTTCTTACAGGTAGGTAGTCTATAAGCAAATGTAAATGTAAAGTTTACCGGCTACCGTACCTTCCTAACCGAAACACGACAGCGGCAAACACTGACGTTATGGCGGTAGGAATACGTAAATCGGAGCTACTAATCCGGGCGAGTCGCTGCGAAAACTTTACCACCTAGTAGATGTCACGGTGCTATGCTCGCCTTTTACGAGCTGCCTGGCAGGAAGGCAGATGGTCTATTCCATAAAGGAGCCTGGACCAATACGGGCTTCAACTTACTTATTTTAACGGCCGATGGGTATTCGGCCTTAAGGTAACCGGTAAATTAACACCTGTGACTTATTGTCCCAGGCTCAGATTACAGCAAAATTACTTGAATCACTATTCTGACTAACATTTTAAATGACTATGCGGCGCGTATTATCATTCACGCGAATAAGCTTTTCTAAGAAAGTAAGCATATATCTTTTTTTTTCTATAAATTTTAAAGAAAGAAAAAATTTCGCCCCAGACAGGATTTGAACCTGTAACCTTTCGTCTCAAGCCGACGAATGCTCTAACCAATTGAGCTACTGAGGATTCTAGTCCCGTGGCGAAATTTTTAATTCCTTTCTAACCCGTTAACGCGGGTAGTTATGTCCTATAGATACACAATTCTGAGTACCCATCAAATGAGTTTATCACAGATGAAATTCACATTTTAGAATGGCCATTAAGCATATATCCTTTTCTAGTGTTATGGGGCTTAGCAACGATACTAAAACAATATAGATACTGAAATAGACTTAATAAACACCCATACTCAGAATCATTGACATTTAATATTCATCACACAAACAAGCCTCCCTCCGTAGGGAATCGAACCCGTCGCTCTCTGTTTTTCGGTGACTTTAGAAGTATAATATTACCCCTCGGCCAACGATTATGAAAGTAATATAGGTTTAAGACGTTTGTAAACTCTGGTTGTAACATTGGTTTGCATCCGTCTGTACCGTAGATTTATTTATATTTAACAATAATTGGAAGATTATTGGAAGACCGCCTCACCTATTCCTGCCGCCATAAATAACGTCATGACATGTTTCGGTTCGGAGGCTACGGTAGCCGGTAAAATTACTTTTGCTCGAGGCCTTCATCCCGGCTTAAAGTTGGCAACGCACCATTACCACCTTTGGTGTCTCTAGGCGGCGTGATTTTTTTAACATCAGGAAATTATTCTGCTTGTTTGCCTTCCAGTATCATAAAAAAAAGATGTAATAAGTTTTATCCAAGGAAACTCCTTACCCTCTTTTGTATGGCGTGGTTGACAAACGTATAGAACGTCTTTAAAAAGTGTATGTTAATTTTATTTTTTTAATTTTTTCACAGACGATCCACACTCGACAGTGTTCGGTTCGGTGACGGACGGTGTGTTCGAGGGGAAGATCATCATGAGTGATGGCTCGTACTACGTAGAGCACGCGAAGCGATACTTTCCGCCGAACGGCACACGGACTCGCGTGCACTCCGTCATCTACCGCGAGGGAGATGTGGTAGATCCATACGCACACTTAAGGCATGGTAAGTCCTTATTTAGTTGTATCTTATTGACACGTGTGAAATATTGAGACATCTGTCTTGTTTTGAAGTTTTTTTTTTTATTTTGTCGGTATTACCAGTAATGGACATTACATTATTTATTTTATTATACACTAAGCTGACGAACAAAACTATATAACATACCTCATAGACCTCTGAGGTCCATATAAGGCATTAGATGTAATGTTATGCGCCTTAAATTTACTACAAAAAAGAAATAAAATTATTGACCAATGTGCAAAAACTACTTATAGAATGTACAAAAAAAAATATAAAAAACAAGTAACAAATGTTTAAGTACACTGTGTATGTATAAATATACATTTCGAACAAACGAGTTTTCACTTATAAACAAGATGGCTTACAACATGGGATAACTTATTTACAAGGAATGACAATCTTTTTTTTTTTTGAAATACCACACAAATTAAATCTAACCACAAAGTAAGCCAATTATATGCTTGTGTTATGGGTGTTAGTCAACGATACTAATACATATAAATACGTAAATAGATACCAGAATAAATTTAATAAACATCGAGACCCGGAAATGCAGACATCTAAATTTTCATCACACAAAATCCTGCCCCCGTTGGGAATCGAACGCGAGCCTCGCGGTTGGTCGATGTAGTTAGGCGTGTACGCTAGCCACTCGACCAACGAGGCGGTTAATCGTATGCACATTCGCCTTAAAATGTTTTTTTAATGTATATATCTGCGCTCCTTAGAGAAATGACTGGCGTTTTAAAGATTTTAAAATAAAAGAAATATTTTTTTTATTGTTCGGCGAAGTTATATTCATACTTGAAATGAAATTAAATTTAGAAAAGAATTTGTTAGATAACTTGCACCTTTCTTAAAATTTCCAAAAAATGTAGTCTCTAGGTTTCAATAAAGTTAGGCTTTTAAACAGATGGCTATTTTGGTGAAAGAATCTCTACAAAATTTTGTCTAGTTTGAGTCTGAACAAATATCGTGTGCATATTGATAGCTTACTCACCTAGACATAACAATAATTGGATTCTGTCTCTCTTGACTTGGAAGATGCGAGAATAATAGATATAATTGAATAAAAACTATTTATATTATACAGGGCGACATAAAAAGCCAATCACGCAGATTGCGGCGTAACGACAACGAGCCGTACGTTTATATATTTACGCTAATATTATAAAGAGAAGTTTTTCTAAGGCCTTGCACCTAAGGGTTAGAGATAATAAATTATGTAAAAGAAAAAGAAACCCTCGTTTAGGTATGGGATCTTTTGCAGATTAGACCATATGCCTTTCTGCCAAGTAGCTCATAAAAGCATAAGCTAATTGTCACTAACACCGTGACATCTGAGTATCTGTTAGAGTTTCACAGCAACTCGCCCGGATTAGTAGCACCGATTTACCTATTCCTACCGCCATAACGTCAGTGGTGGCCATTGCTCGTAGCCTAACATCCCGGCCTCAGTTTAGCAACGTACCATTACCAATTTGGGTGTCTCTAGGTGGCGTGAATTTCTCACCATCAGGAAATCCGTCTTCTTCTTTGCTTTCAATGACATAAAAAAACAATTACAAAGATTGTCTTCGTGGAGACATTTTAAGTCACTAGTATTTAAACGTTTAATTTATGTATTTATCTAAAAGAACAAGTTTTGATAGGAGGCGGTAATACCCATACTTTGAGAATGTATGGCACTTTTTCTGCGTACGACAGATGTCGGCCACGCGCGTCAATCGCTGACCTCAAGAACGGGTGCCATTTTTCATACGCTGGCTGTTGTATCGGTTGAGCACGTCAGCCTCACCCACATGGCTTGCACTTTTAGATCAACTAGGGATATGTGGACTCACTTATGTGAAGTCGATTTGTATTTCGTATTTTCTGGATAAAATCAAAGTCGCCTCTGTGGTCGAGCGGTCCGGGTGTTGGACTTGATTGTCTGAGGTCTCGGGTTCAAATCCCGGGTCGGCCAACAAAAAGAAAATTGGATCTATAGAAAAAAAATGTTGGTCGGGATTAGAAACGTGCCCGGTTGGCGATAGGCTTGCCACGTATCCCATTATGGTACTTAGCATCTTCGGCTAGTCGTGGGTGCCCTGTTTGTGCCTCTGCCTACCTCTTCGGGGATATGGGCGTGAAGATACTTTTTTTTAAAATCAAAGTAAATTTACTTTTCACAGTGCAATGTGGCAAATGTTACCATAAACAAACTTCGTAACACCCACATTATAGCCCGTGTTCGTCCGAGCTGCTTTGCAGAATAGACCATCTGCCGTCCTGCCCGGCAACTCGTAAAAGGCGAGCATAGGCTACCGTCACTAACACCGTGACATCCTACTAGGTCGTAGAGTTTCGCAGCGACTCGCCCGGATTGGTACCACCGTCTTACCTATTCCTGCCGCCATAACGTTCAATGCTTGCCGTTGACGTGTTGTTCTACATACGGACTTACCACGATACCTACCGTCTTATTAATAAACATAGATTTTTTTTATGACATTGGATGGCAAACAAGCAGACGGATTTCCTGATTATAAGAAATTTCCGCCGCCTAGAGACACCAAAAGTGGTAATGGTGCGTTGCCAACCAGAGGCCGGGCCGGCCTCGAGCAAAAGTAAGTTTCCCGACTACCTTACCCTCCGAACCGGAACACGTCATGACGTTATGGCGGCAGGAATAGGTAAGGCGGTGGTACCAATCCGGGTGAGTCGCTGCGAAACTCTACCACCTAGTCAGATGTCACGATGTTAGTGACGGCAAGCCTATGCTCGCCTTTTACGAGCTGCCTGGCACAGGAAGCCAGATGGTATTTTCTACAAAGGAGCCTGGACCAACACGGGGAACTCGGTTGAAAATAAGAAATTAGTGTTAAAACAAGCAAAATGGGACAAATTTAAATCGATATACAAAGTACAAACACCGTGCGCGGAACTATAATAATTGACCTGTATTTTAAATTTTAATTACCAAGCAAAAAATATAATCTTGACCCACTTTCCAGCATTAAACATAATCAACATATTTATAAAACGTATTGTTTGAATTTGTAATTGTTACAACTTTGTTCTTATACTGAATAAGTTATTCGTTATGCAATATATAATGCAAGTGCGGATTATAATGGCTCAAAGCTTATGTTACATATACCAGAGATTAGTAAATATATATTACTAGCTGACCCACCTGACGTTGTTCTGCTATATTTTTAATGTGATTTTAGTAAAAAAACTTGGGGTGAGTCAATTCTCAGACCTACACAATATGCTTACAAAATTTCTTTAATTTACATAAACTACGATCAATTTTATTACGTGAGTGTAACACAAAAATTGGTCTGCTTGTTTTACCTCATCAAAATTCGTTGTGTAGTTTTAAAGATTTAAGCATACAAAGGGACATAGACACAGAGGAAGCGACTTTGTTTGACGTCATAACGTGTTCCTGTTCTGAGGGTAAGGTAGCCGGTAAACTTACTTTTGCTCGAGGCCTAACATCACGGCCTCAGGTTGGCAACGCACCATTATCACCTTTGGTGTCTCTAGGCGGCTTGAATTTCTTACCATCAGGAAATCCGTCTGCTTGTTTGCCTTCCAATATCATAAAAAAAAATCTTTATACTGTTGCCTCTGGAGTCGTCCGCGCTACAACTTTGTTCACCTATGAAAACTGCTCGAGCAACTAGGATACAAAGTATCTTGGGTATACAGTATATACGCTTATCAAGGCCAGAGTCGACTTATTTTGCTGAATATCGTCACGATCGGTTCAAATTCTACGCTTGCATATGGGATAATAAAATCAACATTTCCTTTTTTTTATTATTATTGCTGACGAAACGAATAAAAGATTCCGAAATACTAACCCAAAGTTAGCAAATTATGTGCTCGTGTTATGGGTTTTAGGCGATACCAATACATAGAAATACTTAAATAGTTACTTTGTAAATGTAATAAATTACCAGACCCGGAAATACAGACACCTATGTTCGTCAGTCGTCACACAAATGCTTCCTCGCATCAGAATCGAACCCAAGTGTCGGGTTGGTCAGTGGAGTTGGGCATATTCGTTAACCCCTCAGCCAAAGAGGTGATCAAAAATATGTTAAGAGTATATTTATTTAATGTATGTTCTTAGTATCTACACGCCCATATCCTCGAAGAGGTAGGCAGAGGTACAACCAGGACACCCGCGACTCGAAGTAAGTCCCACAATGTGATAGGTGGGCAAGCCTATCGCCAACCGGGCACATATCCAATCCCGAGCAATGTTTTTTTTTATTAGAAAATTGCAAAAAACTAAATTTTCTTTTTGTTGCCTGACCCGGGAATTGAACCCGGAACCTTATAACGTCCAGTTCAACACCTAGACCGGTAGACCACAGAGACGATTAGATACTTGGTAATTGTGATAAATAGCCAGACCCGGAAATACAGATATCCATATTCATCACGCAAATACTTGCTCCCGTCAGAGTCGAACCCAAGTCCCGGGTTGGTTAGTGGAGTTGGGCATATTCGTTAACAGCCAAAGAGGTGATCAAAAATATGTTAAGAGTAGATTTATTTAATGTTTATTCTACGTTTTAGATTTACACCAGTATGCTGAACAAGTGATAATAATTACTGTAGTTATGCAGTTATAAATTGTATGTTATATAAACATTGCGTGCTAAACTCCGAGACTAATCTAGACAATAATACTCTTGAATGAAAGTCGTGAATCATCCCACAGTCGACACGTACATGGTACTCGAATCCGCCGGTTAACCTCATTAAAACGGGTTGCGAGTTTACCTTCGCGACGTACAACGAGATTAGTAGAAATTTGTATCTAGTTGAAACTTCCAGTTCCTAGATGTAACGTACAACATAGAACATTAATGCTTTTACCACACTGTGCCGAATGCGGAACAGAAGCGAAGCGAAACAGTAGCAAAACATCTCCAAATGCAAAAGTACAAAATAAAGTTTTTGGAACGAAGTTACTTACGGCAGGCTTAGACGAGATAGGGATTGTTGCGCGATCGAACTGAAAAATATGTGATAGCAAAAACCGTAAGAAAAAACCGTGGAATAAAACCGTTAAATAAGACGTGCGCTGGCGCGACAGTTACTGCGCGACCGAGTAGTGTATAATACCTTTCTCTTTCTCCCTCGCTCCACCCCGCCAGTGCATAGCATAAACTCATGAATTGTGTCGATTCTACATTAGCCGAAGGTACTTCGTTCCTATCTGTTGTCCTACGATACCACATTTATCTTCTAATTTTGAATCGAATTGCTGGAAGAGGAATTTATCAATTTATCTATAAGGTTTTTTTTGTATGTTTGTTGTAATCGCGTATGACTAGGCCAATAACAAAACTTATCTGTTTATTCTGTTCTGGAAAGGTACGTTCACGACTCCGAATATGATTCCGAATTGGTCCCATATTAATTTTATCATGATCTGATTAGTAGGATGTTGAAAAATTTTATGTAGGTTCATAAGCTACCTTGTGAAATTGTATTGCTATTGTGATATCAATTTGTGACGTGGTAATAAAATAAATGAACTCGGGTTGTTTTTGTTTAAATGTCATATTTGCAGTTATTTTATTTCTAGTTCTGAGCTCTTGTACAGTATTACAAAATGCAGAAAAAAGATGTATGTAGTTAGATGTAGTAGTTTGATGAGTTGGCATTTTTCAATTTAACATATTATACGTAGTTTTTCACAATTCCCTTTTAAAGTGTCTATATCCACCACAAGTCTAAAACACGACTGGCATACAAGTCTTGCGAAAGACTTAAATAAATAAATATCACTGGACAACTCACACGAATTGAATCTAACCCCAAAGTAAGCAAATTATATGCTTGTGTTATGGGTGTTAGTCAACGATACTAATACATAGAAATACTTAAATAGATACCAGAATATATTTAATAAACACCCAGACCCGGAAATGCAGACATCTAAATGTTCATCACACAAATGCCTGCCCCCGTCGGGAATCGAATCCGAGCCTCATGTTTTGGTCGATGTAGTTAAGTGTACGTTAGCCACTCGACCAACGAGGCGGTCAACTTGCACGCGTAATACTCGTAGCTTAGCATGGAAGGATGTTTGACAAAGTACAATCCCATTTTCTCGACACGCTGTCGATGCCTCATTACTATATCGTTTGCATTTTATCAATCTACAAAACGTACTTTTACATGTTTTAATGTCGTTTAAGTTGAACTCAGTTCTTTCATGGAAGTAAAATACACCTATACGTTTTTTGACGTGACAATGTCTTAAATTAGGTTGCGGCTCGGAGGCCCGCCGGAGCGGCGAATGCCTTGCGTCTCTCTCCCACTCTTTAATAATATTCATATCAATAAATATTCTACCGAGAAAAAGACGTTGTCACGTAAATCTTTGCCCGTAAAACCGACTTTACAGGCAACCATTTTTTTAAGTAGTATTTGAGTCCTTTTATAATTATAACTGATTGATGTGCAATAAAATAAAAGTAGAATAGGAAAATCTGTTCTGTGCGAATTAAAACAGACCTGCCCCTTTTGTAGTTCAGCAGTATTATACTTATCTTCGCATCAGTAATTGTGTGCAATGCATAAGACAATTTACTCGTGTGCAAGTTTTGGGATGGTGTCGCCCAGCAATTAATTTGAGAAGCATCTTTGTTTAAGAAAGTTGGATCTTGTATTATTCCATATACACAGGGTCGTATTTGTACGAAAGATAAATAAATGTACACGATAGCAGTCGTTCTTTAGTCGCGTAAGTGTGCCGAAAGCCTTAACATGAAACAACTAGCGTGCAAGTTTTGCCACAGTTTGTCGCTCAGCAGACAAATTGCAAAGCTTCATTGGCTAACAAAGTAAAGATCCCTTATCTCACTCCTACTATGTGATACTGCTACAAATGAAAAAATAAAAGAATATAAATAGAAAAACTGTCATCGTTTTTTCATTTTCTCCGGTATTAGCCACTTAGTTTCGCGTTAGTGTGCAAGAAACCAACTGGTGTGCAAATTTGTCCTCCAGCAATTGAATTGTGAGGCATCATTACTTCCGTTGCAATTGGAAAAAAATATATACTTACTTATATACAAGCAATCATCGTTAGGCAGTTTCTCCAGTACTCGTTTTAATTTCGCGTTGGGGTGCTAGAAACCTATTCTTGAGGCAACTGGAGTTCAAGTTAAGCTACAATTCATCCATCAGCAAATAAATTGCAAGGCATCATTACTTCTGCTACGGAGGGAATATGAATGTATATTGTCATTGTCGTTTCGCGGTTTCCCCAGTATTCCACTTAGTTTCGCGTTGTTTGCTAGAAGCCTAAGCAAGAAACAACTGGCGTTCAAGTTTCGCCACAGCATATTGCCCAGCAAACGAATTGCGAAACACTATTGGTTAATCAAGTTAAGATCCCTTATTTTCATTATCACTACAAATTAAAAAAAAACGACGTGTTGCACTCCGGGAGTGCCGGTGTAAGTAAAAACTTGAATATTAACGTTGTATATTTTTGATATTTTGGAATGGTTAGGGAATAATTTTGTACGAATTGCTTTAATTGTCAGTATGAGAGTAATATATACTATGTTGTATTATACAATATTCATTTATTGCGCTATCGAACACAAAAATTACAACACGAACGTATTATTCGCGCAAGCGCCCTGCGCCAAGGTTAAGTGTTCTGACGCAAGTAAGAAAAAAAGTGCGCAACGCCGCCAAAGAAGTTTTCACTATAATAAAAATACACTAATTTAGAGGCTGTGATCGTATGCCAGTTTTTCTCGTATTCATCTTAGTTTTGCGTTGGTGTGCGAGAAGCCTAAGCAGGAGACAACTGGCGTGCAAGTTTCGCCACAGCTTGTTGCCTACCAAACGAATTGTGAAACACTATTGGTAAAACAAGCAACGGTGTGATATTGCTACAAATGAAAAATAAAAGAACATAAATTTAGAGACTGTCGTCGTTTACAGTTTCTCCAGTATCCCTCTTATTTTCGCGTTGGTGTGCGAGAAGCCTAAGCAACAGACAACTGGTGTGCAAGTTTCGCCACAGTGTGTCGCCCAGCAAATGGATTGCGAGGCAAGGTCGTTTAACAAAAGTTCAATCCCATTTACTCTGTGCGCTGTCGCCGGCTGATTGCCACACCGCTTGCATCGGAAAATTCGCACTAATTTATTACGGGGCATTCGAACATTTTATTGGTCACCGCTGGTTATAAATTCATCCGGCGGGCCGTTGTTTTAATTTGTTGAGACGTGTTCACTTGTCTCATTGGACTTTTTGTGTCTGAGTACAATTTATAATGAGATATGTCTTAGTTATGCACATGCTCAATGTTTCGAATAATTGTGAGCCGAAGACTTTGAATGAAATATATGCTTTTTACATCATGATATTTTCTGACATGTTTTTTTTATCCTGCACTTCTAGTTTGTTCATGTACCGAGCTTTCTTTTGTTGATTTGCAAAATGCTATAGTCGTTGATTTGGTCCGGAAATCAACAAGGCATTTCCGGACATCTCGACAAATAACAACCATTTACAATGCAGTACGTCTGCAAAGATTATCTTCAGACCAGACGTGCGATGAATGTACCAGATATATTTCACTAATGCGCTGATGCAGGGCACAAAAGGCATTTTATCTAGCTTCAGTTAATTTAACATCTGATTCATTTCAAATTGAGACAAAAAATACCTGAGTGTGAAATTACTCCTTAACGTAGAATATTTGTATTATTTACGTGAAAATTTAGCGGAAAAATATGGGGTCTCCCGATGGTAAGCAACAATGAGATGAGGCTGGAGACACCATAAATGTTAAAGGTGCGTCGCTGTCCTGTGGACGGGATGTGAAGCCAATTGTGCAAATCTGCTGGCTATGCTATTCTCCAAGCTGAAAAACAAGGAATCACGGTCATACTCACGGAATAGCCAAGGCAGTGGGTTCCTACCCGGAAGTTGCTGCTCAGCACTCTACCGCCAGTGCTCTTGTTATCTACTATTTTTACTTCTATTTTTCCCTTCTGATGTTATTGTGTAGGTCTCATTCAGTACTTATTTTGCGCTTTGGCTATTTCAACCTCATGGTGGACTCATGTTACCACACTTAGTCGTCTCTATGTCTTACTCATTGGTTTTAAATTTGGTTCGTAAATTGGCTGTGTCTGAATACATCAATTTTTTTTGCTGAAAAAAAAACGCCTTTTGCACAGCCGGTTTAAAATTCGTAATTAAAACGTATTTGAAAAACGTTTTATCTAGATAACGATATGAGATAAAACGCATATCTGTAGAAGCTGCAAGAAAGGCTCACGATTGTGATTTATGGGGTAATTTACATACGCCGAGATTTATCAGTTCTCCAAACATCAGCAATTTCTGATTACGTTGGAGCAACGAGTCGTTAAGCTTTAACGGTTAGGTGTTTGCGGAAAATTGAATGACACTTCATTTTATCTTGAAGATCCAAAGTTAATTGTTGATGTTTTCATCATCGTCATCATATATCATATCATACCATCATCATCTTTCTTATACTGCTGGACGTAAATCTCACGTAACCGTCACCACCAGTATATAGTTAGACTTGTCACATTCTGTGTCATTTCGCCCTATATACTTACTTAAGCGTTTAACTACTCGCAGCTACTAAATGCCTCTTAAAAAAGAAAAATGTACTTGATTTGATCAGGTACAGGACATCAACGACTAACAGTAGACACCAAGTCCAACTATGGGGTAGGTGGCAAAACTATCGCCAATCAGGCAAAAATTAAATCCCGGGCAACGGTATTTTTTTAGAAAATTAAAAAAAAACACATTTTCGTTTTGTTGCCCGACTCGGGGATAGAACCCGGGAAATCATGCAGGTAAGTTTATCACTAGACCACTAGATCACAGAGGCGATCATGGTGTAGGAACTTCAAATTATATCGCGTTTAGAACATGACAAACACTAAAACTGATAATACACAAAAATCCAGTGGTTTAAGATCGCTTCCAGACAGCCAGTTTCAAGCTCTTACGAAAGTCCAAAGCGTTCGTTACCAATCACGCAGGGATGGATCAATCTTTGTGACTAGGAGCTGAGTCTTACTAAAAGGACGATTCTTGATTGTGTTACAAGATGTCGTTAAGAGGCTTTGTCTTCTTCTCTTTCTTCTTAGGGTAGGAGAAGGCAGATTGGTTATAGGGAGTTTGTTTTGCCGTTTCTTTCTTCTGTCTGGTAAGATTTGGAAACGAGGGTAATTTACTGTAGATAGGGATAAATTAATTTACATTCTCAAAATTGTTTGTTTTAATAAATAATCATGTAATCAATACAATGTGTAAATAGTAGGTAAATAATTAAAATAACTAATTTGATTAAAACCTTTAAAAATATTTGCACAACACAAGTTGGTAGCATATGTTGGAACGCCTAAATAATTTTGTAACGTCTTTGCAGCACTCATATTTCGGAAATAAATATTTTTTCTTTCTTACCTTGATACATTTGTATCGGCAAACTAAACTAAACTAAACTTTCACACTTTTTTTCCTCTTTGTCACATTACCCTACCAAACCAATGCTGAAGTCGGATAATGTCTACGTTGTACTCAGCTGACTAATTGGGAAGCTTTTATAGAGCTTTTAACAAAAACTCGGTCGTTCCGCTTGTTAAAACATTTCTCAATAGTAAACATTTTCTCAATATTTTTGTCTGTTGTATCCCTTTGCTTACCGTTTAAGCTTTTTGATTTTACCACTATATACATTTTCAAATTTTATTTAAATAATGACTTGCGTGTCTATTATAGGGCACTTTTAAGTGCTATATTCACTTCTCGAGATAAAATATTTTTCTTTCGGCTGCGATTTCAGACAATATTTCTTCTAATTTTTGCTTCACTGCTTTGTTCTTCTTTAGGCGGCCAGATCTTTTTCTGTCTCAAATAGAGGAGGTGTTTCACAAACATTTATCCATATTTGATTATTTCCTTTAACCTGTAGATCAAAGAGACAGACGGCCAGTATTTTGTAACAAATGTATGCCACTTTAGTTACAAAACCGGAAGAAAGAAATCTTTAGTAGTTACTTCATTAAGAATTTGAAGTATAAAGAATGCTTATTGGCACATGACACGTGGCTTTCCCCTTTACAATACAATAACTAGTTATAGAATGAAAAGCTTTGTCCAAAAATCAAGTCTTAACAGTACCTACAACTTTTTTTATGTTATATGAAGGCAAACAAGCAGACGGATTTCCTGATGGTAAGAAATTCACGCCGCCTAGAGACACCAAAGGTGGTAATAGCGCGTTGCCAGCCTGAGGTCGGGATGTTAGGCGTCGATCAAAAGTAAGTTTACCGGCTACCCTACCCTCCGAACCGGAACACGTCATGACGTTATGGCGGCAGGAATAGGTAAGGCGGTGGTACCGAATCCGAGCGGGTCGCTGCGAAACTCTACCACCTAGTCAGATGTCACGGTGTTAGTGGCGGTAAGCCTGTGCTCGCCTTTAACGAGCTGCCTGGCAGGAAGGCAGATGGTCTATTCTGCAAAGGAGCCCGGACCAACACGGGGAACCAACGTTCAAAATACGAGTAAAGCGATCTTCAACTTAAAATTACAGAAAACGAAACTAACGTATTATTCGGAAAATTGCATTTTCCGCTCACATTTACTAAAACAATGAAACTGTAAATATTGTAGCGTGGTTTGAGATTGCAGAAGTTATATTTCGCGTTGTTTTCAGAACGAACGATTGATATTCAACGTGCATACCGTCATTCAGATTGGAATGTTAAAATATATTTCGACTCGGTTTCGCGATATTGTCAGCAAACCGGTCCCGGATCTCTAGCACGGATTCTTATTACGTATCGAATAGTTAATGATGGTTCTCGATATTAGTTACTATGAAAATTATGGTATATGTGCTAAAAACAAACATAGTAATTAGGAAGTCCGTATTTTTTGAATTTTTGTACCAATGGTTACTACATTTTATGTACGTCTTTTGTTTTCGATGATATGGACATTTCTGTTAGATGTATCCATCCTATCCTATCTATCCATTTGATGTACTCAAAATATCTCTTATTTTTTTAACAAACGTGATAGCCCGGTTAAGTTGTAAAAACCTCGCGGTTAGCAACATATTAGCCAATTCGAAAAAAAAATTAACAAACGGGAAATAAATGTAAGGAATAAATTTTGGGTCAAAAGTGGAATTCCACAAATGAGAAATAAATATACAAAATTTTTGGGTCAAAAGTGAAATTCCACAAATGTAAAAAAAATATACGAAATAAATTTGGGGTCAAAAGTGGAATTGGATAAAAGAGAGAAATAGTGGTCGCCTATCGATCGTTTGCACGATTCAAAGTTTTTTTTAATTTATATGTATAATACAAACTGTTCCGCCGAATTTCGTTTTCACCATTTCTGTTTGCATGGAAAAAAATTGAAATGTGTATTTTCCTCGCAGTTTTCCCATTTTCTTTTAACTTTAAAACCTTCCCTGGACTTCTGCAAATAATTTAAAACCAAAGCTAGCCAAATCGGTCCAGTCTTTTTGAAAGGTATACGCTTACATACAAACATTCATCTGTATCTATTTAGATGTAGATTAATGACTGATCACATTTTTCGACTAAACAATATGGTATTATACTCGATGTTTCCGTAGCTTTTTCGTCAAAAGCTCCGATTTACTAAACTGTTCTAATTCGAAAAAGTTTATAGTAAGGGCACTGTCCCAAGTTTGACGATACATATTCATTGGTACGTAGGCCGTGCTGAAATGGTAATTCCGCCCCAGCAACCGCTTCGTGGCGTACACGTTTGCATTTTTGTCAACTTAGTACAATTCCGTTGGAGCTAGGACTCTGTGAGATACATTTGAATACATGAAATCTTTGACTCGTTCATTTGCATGAAACTGCCGTTGTTGACTTACAATTGTGCTGTCGGGAAATAGAAAAATATGAAAAGTACCTACTTAAATTTAAAATTTCCCCGTGTTGGTCGGGGCTCCTTTGTATAGACCATCTACCTTCCTGCCAGGCAGCTCGTAAAAGGCGAGCTTAGGTTTACCGTCACTAACACCGTGACATCTGACTAGGTGGTAGAGTTTTGCATCGCCTCACCCAGATCGGTACCACCGCCTTACCTATTCCTGCCGTCATGACGTGTTCCTGTTTGGAGGGTAAGGTAGCCGGTAAACTTACTTTTGCTCAAGGCCTAACATCCCGGCTTTAGGTTGGCAACGCACCGTTACCATCTTTGGTGTCTTTAGGCGGCGTGAATTTCTTACCATCAGGAAATTCACAATGACGATTTGATGATCACTTGTTTTTTTTGGAATTCTCAAAGTGAGGGTTAATAGCCTTATGTCTAGAGTCTAGACTGTTGACAAATTTAATAAAGAATGAGAAAATTTTATAACTGGAGACTAAAAATTAATGTAGTAAATATTTTTAGTTATTTTAACTTGCTACATTTTATGATATTCACTTGATTGGTAATAAATTAAATATTAATCTCGCGGTGCTTATCTACATTGGACTTCATGTTTATTACAAAATATTTATAGCAAACGATTTCAAACTTTGTATCTTCACGGCCGTGTCCCCAAAGAAATTAGCAGAGTCCACAACCAAGGAACCCACGATTAGGTGACATGCCTACCGTCGACCCGGGCACATATAAAATTTTATTCAAAAATATAGTACTTTTTTCGCAGTTCGCAAACAAACATACCTATAAAAATTTGAAAGCGGTCATTTCTTACCGTTAAAGAAATGTGTTATATCGCTTACTCGTACTAAAAAAAAATCACCATCTGAACGCTACACAAAAATTTATACATACTTCAGCGATATAAACAATGCAGTCAGACAGTTTAAATAATGAACTAAGATTTCAGTTTATCTGTAACATCCCTTGAAAAATTGCATTTTCATTTTTCTTTGCGTTTACAATTTTGTCATTCTTGACTGTATTTATAAGAAATGAAATGTTATACGAAATTTATTTTATAATGTAAGGGATTTGTTTGGAATGGAACGAACGTCCCCGAGAAACATTTTAATGAACACAAAATGTAATATCAAATACCTCGAATGGAGCTCAACGAATTCTTACTTTTTTTTGCCTTTCAGAGCTTTAGAACAATGAAAAGACTACAGTTAAGGTTTTATAAATAAAAGTTCAACAAACTTAAACAAAGGTTTTTACAATTTAAATTAAAATGCGTTCTCATCTCATGGGTGTTTTCTAGTAATACCCTTGCCACTTATTATGGGCATAAAGTTTTTAGATTTACTAGAATGCTTTTTTTGGTTTAGTATTTTCAGTCGTGCCAAGAGTCTCCGAAACCGGCGTGTTTGTATGAAAATGTGAAGAAAACCAGACATTTGTCAGGATCATAAGGTCTGGCACTCGATACTCTCTGTCTACCCCGTAAGGGACTTGGCGTGAAAATATGTATGTATGTATTTTCAGTCGTAATACGACTTAGGCCGCCTCGTTTTGAATCACTGTACAGAATTCAGTTTCGAATTTTCTATATCGAATTATTTCGAACGTACCTATATATGGTAGGCAAGTAGCAAGTGAGCTATATTTTTTTTATTAGTCTGAAAAATATTGTCTACTTACCGATCCGGCGAACTTCATATCGCTTGATATAAACAGCTATTAACTGTTTCTATGTATTAAAGCATTGTTTTCCCGTTTTTGCTCCAATTTTTTTTCAGCAAACTTCGTGTCGCTTGACAATAACAGCTGTTACATAATACTCGATGATCCGATAGTCTGCCGGATCCGTTGAACATTCCAAAATCAAAGACTACTCACAGATAAAAAAATGATTAAAAAATATTTTTCAGTGGGCCTAATCGTGAATCTAAACCATTCTCGAAAAATAAATAAAAGTGATTTTATTTAACAGAGTTAAATTTAAAGGACAAGTCAAACTTTAAGAAACGCTTCAGAATCGACAAGAAATATGTATATATAGAGATTTGTCTTTACACGGTTTGTGTAGTAGTAGCTTGTAGTCCAGGTCAACATTTAGGATCCCATTTCTTGCGGGATAATCTTTCGTCTCTATCACTATCTACGAAAAGTTTCTTCAACGCTTTTACGAAATCGCGGGCAACAACTAGTGTTGAATAAAACAACAAACAGTCTTAAAGATAAACAAGATTTGTGCCCAAAAGCAAAAACATATTTTCCCTGTGTTGGTCCGGACTCCTTTGCAGAATAGACCATCTGCCTTCCTGCCAAGCTAGGTGGTAGAGTTTCGCAGCGATTCACCCGGATTGGTACCACCGCCTAACCTATTCTTGCCGCCATAACGTCACGAGGTGTTCCGGTTCGAAGGATAAGGTAGCCGGTAAACTTACTTTTGCTCGAGGCCTAACATCCCGGCCTCAGGTTGGCAACGCACCATTACCACCTTTGGTTTCTCCAGGCGCCGTGAATTTCTTACCATCAGGAAATCCGTCTGCTTGTTTGCCTTTCAATATCATTAAAAAAAAACGAAATCGCGGGCAACAGCTAGTGTTGAATAAAACAACAAACAGTCGTAAAGATAAACAAGATTTGTGCCCGAAAGCAAAAACATATTTTAATATGTACATATTTTATGAGTAAAGCACAGGTAATATTTCACGTAACGGGCTTTAACAGTCAGACAAAAGCAAACAGTAGATTTAAAGCTTAAGTGTATACGGAATTGGCGGCTTTGGGATGTTGAATCGCGTCGTTCGTGCGAAGTTTTCTAACAAATTGTTCGGCAGGCTTATCGAGTGTTACGCCCGAGCTACTGCAGTTTCATTTGTGTCATGTATTAGGTATATTAAAATAGATCCAATTCACATAAATGTGATTTGTTGTTCACGTGTTGGGCATGACTCCATGAGGTCCCCGGTTCGAATCCCAGGTCGGGCAACAAAAAGGAAATTTCGTTTTTTCAAATTTTCTAATAAAAAAAGTTGCTCGTGATTGGATACGAGGCCGCTTGGCAATATTGCCTCCTATTACATTATGGGACTTAGTGTTTTCGGCTAGTCGTGGTTGTGCCTCTGCCTACTTCTTCGAGGATATGGGCGTAAAGATACTTTTTTTAATTTAAATTTTAAAGTAGATTAAATGTTAAGTGTGTACGGAATTGGCGGCTTTGGGATGTTGAATCGCGTCGTTCGTGCTAAGTTTTCTAATAAATTGTTCGGCAGGCTTAACGAGTATTAAGCCCGAGCTGCTACAGTTTCATTTGTCTCGTGTATTATATCAAAATAGATCCGGTTCACGTAAATGCGGTTTGTTGTTTGTGTGGTTGGGTGTAACGAAAGCGTTAGTTGAAATTAATTAACGCCCGCGCTCAGAGACGTCAATTCATATTTAAGTTATCATTATATGAAGGTTGACATTCCACGATCAGATCACTCGGATATTATCCGAAGGTGGTGTAAAGATCCCGAAACCGGCGTATTTGTATCAAAAGGGTAATGTGAAGGAAGCCAGACAGGTTTGGCACTCAATACTCTCTGCCTACCACGTAAGGGACTTGGTGTTAAGTTATATATATGTGTATGTGTGTGTGTTTGTGTGTGTACACTATCATTTTGTCACAATTTTGTCTCGAAAATGTCGACTTAATGACTCATTAAAAGACAATCGACGTTCCTGAGTATGGTCGTAAATGACACAATTTTGTACAGAAATATGGACTTAATGACTGATTAAGATACAATCAACGTCTCCGAGTATGACCGTTAGAAAATTACACACTGAAATATTTACGTCACTATCGAATCTTTCATATAATCTAAACGTAATAGAACTGCTAAAAATCGACTTTAATTTCAAAAAGTAAATACCTAATCTACGTAAGTTAATAAAAATTAAATATTTTCGATCAGAGCCAAACTTGGTTAATAAAGTTAAATTGGCGTTAGGACCACCTCGGAAGTACGCTCTTTCTAATAAAAACAAAAAAAATCAAAATCTGTTTCGAAGTAACGGAGAAATGCATATATATAAAAAATATAGAAGTCGAACATAAAACCTCTTCCTCGAAGTTGGTTAATAAATAGCAATATTCAAGTCAAATACCATTAGGCCGGATATGGAAGATATCCACTGTTTGTTAATAACTCGGACGAAGCTGATTAATTATGCTGTACAGACTCCAATTAACAAATACGGACTAAATCGATTTACCTTTGGGATTAAGCTGGTCTTAATTAATTTGACCATCTGCAAGCAAAGCCTACTTGTTTTCCCGTGTTGGTCCGGGCTTCTTTGTAGAATAGACCATCTGCCTTCCTTGGCAGGCAGCTCGTAAAAGGCGAGCAAAGGCTCACCGTCACTAACAACGTGAATTCTGACTAGGTGGTAGAGTTTAGCAGCGACTCGCCCGGATTGGTACCACCGCCTTACTTATTTCTGCCGCCATAACGTCATGACGTGTTCCGGTTCGGAAGGTAAGGTAGCCGGTAAACTTACTTTTGCTCGAGGCCAAACATCCCGGCTACAGGTTGGCAACGCACCATTACCACCTTCGGTGTCTCTAGGCGAAGTGAATTTCTTACCATCAGGAAATCTGCTTGTTTGCCTTCCAATATCATAATAAAAATTCAGAAAATGTTGTCTCACTTTACACTACTACTATACAGTGTGGGACTAACACCCGTATTCAAGAAGAATACTTGGCTAAGTAATGAAAAAACGCTGTGTAATGTATGTCATTTAACTATGCATTTATTACGTCAAGTCATCTAATTCATGAACAATACTTAGTTCGATATCAGTTCTAAGTATTGTTCTTTAATTGGACTGCTTGACGTAAGAAACGCATAGCTAAATGACGTACTACGCACAGCTTTTTTTCATTACTTAGCCAAGTATGCTTCTTGAATACGGGAGTTAGTGTATTCGGCTAGTCGTGGGTGCCCTGGTTGTGCCTTTGTCTATCACTTCGGGCATATGGGCGTGAAAATGTTTTCCTTTTATATCGTTATTAGAGCTTCTAACTTAATATTCCACTGTGCAAGCCAAAGTGAGCTGAATAAGGTACCAAAGTCAGTCCTTTAATTAGCAGAGTAATCCGCTACCAAAAACAGACTAATTTTGTAAGGGTACTATTCGTTGATGGCCGTTCCTTGTTGCCTATCACGTTAGCACTTTACATGCGCAATGCCTCACAGACGTTGAAGTTTTCTGGTAGTGATATTTAAATAACTTATAATAACCTCAGCTCCCGTCAAAACAGTTAGAAACATATGCAAGGAGCTTAAGGTCCCAGTCGCATATTGGCATAGTTATGTGATGACCACTGGTGGTAAAGTGCTTTGCAGTAACTTGTCCGAACTCCGGAAAAGGATCCAACGCCTTACCTTTTCCTACCGCCATTATAAATAAATAAATATCCCTGGACAACTTACACAAATTGAATCTAACCCCAAAGTAAGCAAATTATAATATGCTTGTGTTATGGGTGTTAGTCAACGATACTAATTCATAGAAACTATGTATTAGTATCGTTGACTACCTTGGGTGTTAGTCAACGATACTATAAAATCGAACTATATAAGCTAAACGATACTATATAAGCATATAATTTGCTTACTTTGGGGATACATTTAATTTGTGTAAGTTGTCCAGGGATATTTATTTATTATGGCGGTAGGAAAAGGTAAGGCGTTGGATCCTTACCCGGAGTTCGGACCGGATAAGTATTTACTTAAATAGATACTGGAATAAATTTAATCAACACCCAGACCCGGAAATGCAGACATCTAAATGTTCATCACACAAATGCCTGCCCCCGTCGGGAATCGAACCCGAGCCTCGCGGTTAGTCGGTGTAGTTAGGCGTGTACGCTAACCACTCGACCAACGAGGCGGTCAAAGAATCTTATGTTCCGGATTGGAGGGTAAGGTAGCCGGTAAACTTGCATAATTTTCCTAACATCCTGGCCACAGGTTAGCTACATACTTATAACATCTATGGTGTCTATGGGGCATGGTTGTCTCTTACTATAAAAAAACTACATGTTTGGTCGAGGCAAGTTTGAAGTCTGGCAGAATAATGAAAACAGGGTTGTGGAAATTGTGTGTAAGTTTCATACATAATATCTATTTCGAAGCGCTGGATTTAATTAGACAGAGATGACGGTGTAATGAATTTTGTTTTCAGCCATATACCACACTTTCGTAGGTAGACATTAATTTAGGAAACATGAAATATTTACCAAACTGAATATCACATTTCTATATTTGAACAACGAAACTACAATAAACTTCAACCAGCCATCCCGACATAGTTGAATATTGCGTTTCCCAGGAGAATTGTGCACACATGCCAGGATAACAAGTCTCGAGAGTCGAACTAATGCTCTGAAAAATTGTGCATTTCAAAGGGATGTTGAACCGTTATAAAGAGTAATAATATGACGTCGTTACCAGTTGTTTGCTTAGCAAGAACTTTCTTAAGTAATGCTTTGAACTTAGTTTGCAGAATGGCTAGAAAGTGTAGCTTTTTGTAAATTGTCGGAGTTTCTAGAGTCCGAAAGATTGTACGGCAAGGATATTTTCGTGATGTAGGTGTTTAAGTTAACATACTGATGTTTCAACTACACCCATCACTTATCACTTTTAATGGCTTGCTGCTGTGAGCATGCTGTCTTAACAAATTCAAGAAATGTTTGTAAGCGTTTTGTTGTTAAAGTAATCTTAATCTTTAATATTTTTTCTGTGTTTCAATCAATACAAACTACTTAATCCTAGCTCAATTTTTAACATGAAAGTTACATCTATAATTAACAAGAAATTGAATTTTAATAAAATAGCATAGATAAATTTAGCCTCACGTGTTTCATTGTGAAATAAATGGTTTTAAATTTCGGTTTTATCCCGACTAATGAAATGTTATGTTTTTATGCCCGCTGCCATTCTTAGGGTCTTACTTGAAAGTGCTAAAGGGTCACGAATATGATTTTTTAAAATTATCCTTACACAGCTGTGAAAACGTATATTCCACTGTATTAATTAGTATTAATGAAAGACGCTCTGTACAGTCTTTTGAACGTAAATTGTTTTTCGGTGATTTGTCTGTCAAAAAGCTCTTATTTAATTAATGTTCCTTATAAAAGTTGAAAGTTACTTGCTAGTCAACTAAAACCTTTAATGGAATAACTTGACTAATTATAAATTATTTTGCTATTTACAACATTAAAGCTACTCGTAATATTTTCAATTAGGTAAAAATTTGTATCAATATTGCCCAGACTATATTAATCGAGATATTTGTGAGATGATTGCGAGATTTAGAATAACGTCATAAAATTGTTTATTTGTTATTTCCCGTGTTGGTCCGGGCTCTTTTGTAGAATAGACCATAGCTACCTTCCTGCCAGGCAGCTCGTAAAAGGCGAGCGTTGGCTTACCGTCACTAAAACCATGACATCCTACTAGGTGGTAGAGTTTCGCAGCGACTCGTCCGGAATGGTACCACCGCCTTATCTATTCCTGCCACAATGACGTCCAATGCTTGCCGTTGACCAATGGTAGCCGGTAAACTTTCTTTTTCTCGAGGCCTAACATCCCGGCCTCAGGTTAGCAACGCACCATTACCACCTTGGTGTCTATAAGCGGTGTGAATTTCTTACCATCAGGAAATCCGTCTGCTTGTTTGCCTTCCATTATCATTAAAAAAATCAAGTCATGATATCCAAAGTTTTAAGTATGGGCAGTTAATGTATTCGTTTATTTAAAATTTTGTCACATTGTATGTGGGTAACACTAAACTAACACCGTCACTGCAGTATCATCTGGAAATACCCCACAGTGAAACTAAAATAACCGCACTGTTATCACCTTATCTCCCACACGAAAATAGTGTCCATGATGCTTACATATATGACGTTTATCGCTTTCTGTAAAATAAGTATTATTTAAACATAGTATAATTTAAAAAAGATTGTGTGAAATTAAATTACATATTTGGAGGAATATGCCACATATAAACTTCCACAGTTTTGTCAATTAAAAAAATCTGCTAAGCAATTTTTGTGTTATATTATTGTTATCATTTTTGTAACAAAAAAAATTTAAGGGCCTTTCAATTAGAATTTTGCTCTATACCCCTTTTTCTCAAAAAAATAATGTTTATTAATTCGAAAAATACCACACCTAAACCAAATTATGAGTATTCATGGTTCATTAGTTCTAGTGTAAGTATGTAGCTTATGAATTAACGTCTTCTATAAAAATTCAGGCTGGTTGTATTTTTTTTCCAAAGTTAGTGCTTTATCCTGAGCTTATTTGATTTCTTAGTTATTTTTTTGCTGGACGTTTATATTTGATGATATTTAATTTATTTTGTGTGAAAATGGCCTTGTACACCAAGTACAGCAACTTCAGCATTGGTTAACATTCATCCAACTCAGTGACTTATTTTATGTTTTATGATCAATTTACGTTCCTAGCGGTTATAACGAACAGACATGGGTAACTCAGCCAAAATTCGGCAACGGCAGATCAGCTCACGAGGCACGAAGTTGAACCGGAGTAGCGAACCCACTCGTAGTTCAGCTCAATTTATCTATGGAAATCTCTAACCAAACCGTATGTCTGCCAATTATTACAGATTTTTTGTCATTAGTTACTGATATAATATATCGGACTAATAAAAAAACCATTTGTTGAAACATTTCAATTGAAACTTAAGCTGCGATTTTTTAACTTGAGCTGCAACTCTGACTCAAGTATGTTATGTAAGTATCTTCACGACCATATCCCCGAAAAGGTAGGCAGAGGCACAACCAGGTCACCCACAATTAGCCGAAGATACCAAGTCCCACAATGTGATAGGTGGCAAGCCTATCGCCAACCGGGCACATATCATTATCTGTATTTTTATCAGAAAATTTAAAATAAACATTTTGTATTTTTTTTATCCAACCTGGGGATCGAGCCTGGGACCTCAAGCACTCAAGTCTAACGCCAGACCGCTAGATCACAGAGGCGACAATGTTATATGAATATTTGAACTGGTTCAGAGCTGTTTTACTCGTCTCTAAAAACGAACTGTTAAAGGCGAGTTGATTAGTAAAGTGATTGCGTCGAGCGACAACAAACGCGGCCTGTCTCAAATCGAAACATCTGCCGTTCGTCTGTCATCTGTCTTTAAATAAAAACAAAGCATTTTATGACTGTGCCCTGAATGGGCTCTACCGTGACGACTTAAATATTGTTTTCTATTACACTGTGTCAACGCGAGAAGACATTCTTATCTATTTATTAATGTGTCTCTTTTGTAGAACACGCTAACGTCAGTTAACATTCAATGTATGATTAAATCACAATTTTGAATAGACTTAGAAAAGATAAGTGATGTCTCTGCGTGCGGCTGTAAGACCCTTTATTTAGGCCATACTACCACGTCTCCAATTTACTTCTTCAGTTTCCTATCATGAGTTAAATACTATAAAGTCATGTTAGGGTCTAGAGTGATGCGGTGGAGTCCTTGCTCTAGCTCATTGTGAGATGTCGGCAATGAGGAAATACACGATACACTAATTTCTTTATAAATTATTTCACTTGTGCTATTTAATTCCTAAATTGACCAATATTACTCATTATACACGAATTAAATAACAATGAACATGACAGGGTCATTATGGCCCTAGAAATAGGTAAGGCGGTGAATCTCTCGGGCAAGTTTCTGATCACCAGCCTACCACCAGTTGTCTTATTAATTATGACATATATATTTTAACCAGTGCTCGCCTCCTACAAGCTGCCTGGCAGAGAGGCAGAAGGTCTATTCTACTCGGGGGACTCACACCAACAATTATAAGTTAAAAACTATGATAATACCCCATAAAACACCTCTCAGTGCAGAGCTTTGGGTGTTCCTTTATCATTGAAAGGTTTTAGCTATAATTCACCGGGCAAGCTTAGCACGCGCCAGGGAAATTCACGTGTCGTTGGAAACAAAATTTTCTCGGTGTTCCAATATGCATTTTCATATTTTTCCTCACTCGTTTGCCACCGGGTAATTCAGGATTACTTAGATCTACGGACATTAATTTGATGAGCTGGATTTATCTGCAGGTCGCATGTTACGCTTTTAATTAAAATTTTAAAACCTACACTAAACCCCATCTTCTTTGTCTGTGATCTGTCTTTGAGGGCAAAGCAGACGGATTTCCTGGTGATAAATTCACGCCACCAAAGATGGTAATGGTGCGATGCCAACCTGAGGCTGGGATGTCAGGCCTCGAACAAAACTAAGTTTATCAACTACCTTATCCTCCAAACCGGAACACGTCAACGGCAAACACTGACGTTAGCTAAGTGTGTGGTACTATTGGTGGTACTAATACGGGAGAGTCGCTGCGATACTCTACCACCAAATCTCAAGTCAAGGTGTTAGTGACGGTAAGCCTATGCTCGCCTTTTACGAACTGCCTGGTTCAGGTCCTCTTTGTAGAATCGACCACGTACTGTCCTGCCTGGCAGCTCATTAGAGACGGAGAAAGGTTAACCGTTCAACGGTTCATTACCAACAAGATCACTAAGGGTAGTGTGCTGTACAGCAACTTGTCTGGGTAGGGATCCACCGCCTTGCCTAAATCTGCAGCTATAATGCAGCTGTCATGTTTCTGGCCGCAGGATAGTGTAGCCGGTAGACTTGCATCATTGGACTTACTTATCGGTTACAGCGACAAAATGTATGCTATCAGGAGAGCCGTATGACATTTAAAAAAACGTTTCACTTTTCAGATGACATGACGAATTTAAAGTTAGCCACATATACTAAAAAACCCTATTTTTGGATATTATACGAAATCACACATTCTACACATTAATTAACGTTTACTATATTTGTGTTGTTCCACATCACGGGCACAGCAACGTTGAAAATACAAAACAAACACAGAAGAGATTTAAAATTAAAAACCGCTGAATAGACGTAGTATTTTTTAAGCCCATGTGTCGTGTTAGCGCGCATTGGCGTTTCGCATCCGGCACGCTGCATTTTAACGAACCACCTATACGTAGGGTTGTCACTGGTCAGAAAAATTTTTTTTATTGATCAGCTGTTTACCAACGACGTCGACAGCGTAGAATAAATTTCCGTACTGACTTTTATCATCAGTTATATGATGGATGGATAGGATACATTTGGTTGATGACTTTCGTATTTATAATATTGTAGTACGACAGTGTATGCATGAATACACTTTATGGTGCTCCATAAAATGCAATTTAAGGCCCTATAACAATTAAAGCTTACATTGTTATTCACCAACATGTACACAAAAGCGGAAAGCAACTTTTGATCGCTTTGTGTGCGTGTGTGTGCTTAAGGTTGCTTGCTTGTTGAATAATCAATGATGTACCTAAATATTATTATGTAACTTCTAGCACGCACTTTTTACTCTCACACACACATACACACTTTTAAACAATCTTTTTATTAAAATTGTTTCATAATTGGCGGAGATATTTTGTGCCATTAAAAGTGTCTCTCACAATTTCTAGTTAGTTCATCTTTTTTAAAAACTAAGTAAAATCAATACCCGATCCCAATAACTACTATTAAATATTAGATGTGAATTAAATTCGAATTAATTTTGAAAACAATGAAGTTCCTCTATAACCCGGTGATGTTTACTGCAAAATAAAACCAGAATATTATCACTTTTAAATATCAATTTGGCCGTCTTGTGTGCAGCCAGCCAAATAACAGAAGTAGCAAGAAATAGGTTGAGGGTAAAACTAACAAACGATAACATCAAAGTAGTACGCATAACATGCCTACTATATCATAGTAGGCGTGTTAAAGTTACCTTGATCATGCGTACTATATCCTATCAAAAATTGTAATAGATAATCCGAATCGACTTGCCGTACACCGCGAGTTGTAGGTTGCTGGTACATCTCCCGAAGTTAATGCGTGCTATGAACTATTCAAAACTGTAACATGCAATCTAAATCGAATAATTGTACATCGAACTGGCACCCCTGCGTGTGGGCTGATAACAGAATTTGCCAAAAGTGTGTTGCGGTTAATAATATGGTCTATTTATAGCTATAATATACAATCCGAATCGGCTAAATTTACATCGAACTGCCATTCCTGTGTTCAGGCTGATAACAGAATTTGCCAAAAGTGGGTTGCGGATACGTATCCCAACGTTAATACTATTGTCTATTCAAAACTATAATGTACAATCCGAATCGGTTAAATTTACATCGAAGTGGCAGCCCTGCGTGCAAGCAGATAACGGAAATTGCCGAGAGCGGTGTGCGGGGTGAGGGTAGCGGGTATATCTCCCAACGTTAATGCGTACTATGGCCTATTCAAAAACCATATTTAAGGATTATGAGGGCATCATTAGTATTCTCGTTCTTTTTCTCTTATTAAAATAGGTTTATTAGGTTAACATAACTTGTTTTTTAAATTGTGTCAGCCTTTTTTTGTAATATTGGAAGGCAGACGGATATCCTGAAGGTAAGAAATTCACGCCGCATGTGGACACCAAATTGTATAATGGTGAGTTGCTAAACTGAGGCCGAGATGTTAGGCTTCTCGCTAATGAACAGGTTACTTACTGGCTTCTCAACCCTACAAACCAGAAACACGTCAAAGACAAGCACTGGCGTTTTAGAGGCAGCAATATTCGGGTGAACAGCAAAACTCGACAACCTAGTTAGAGGTTACAAATATCGGTGTTAGTGACGGTAAGCCTATGTTCGCCTTTTACGAACTACCTGGCAGGAAGGAAAATAAATGGTCTATTCCGAAAAGAAGTCCGAACAGGCTAGGTTGGGCTCGGGAAAGGAGCCCAGACCAACACTGGGAAAAGCTAAACTGATCCAGCATCCATCGGCTTTGGTCATAATATGTTTTACTGGCTTAGATAAATCTAAATACATAGAGGCCGAATATTGCTACCTACTATACTTTAAATACATAGATATTGTAAAATAGTTTAATGAATATATATATATTCATTAAAGAAAAAACATTTGGTATAAGTTTATATTTAACACATATCAATGAACCAACTAGACCAATTTTGATCTGGTTTATTGGTTTTGGCAAAATTTCGTTGTAAAAATAAAGTTTTTTTTTTTCAATTGAATGAACTCAATTATCATTTAATCCAAAAATGGCAAAGCCTACTGCCGACGCGCGGTTTTAAAATGGCACGTTACGAATATAAAGTTTTACATTTTTCGAAAATTGCTATATCAGCCGTCTGAAGTTGAAAACCTTCGTTGAAATATGAATACCGTGCTCGGTTAATTGGCAAAAAATCGTATCAGTTCTCTACTTTAAATTTATGAAAACCTAGAACACACGAATACTTAATGAACCTATGTTACTGACTAATATTATATTTTTGTTTTAACTAATATAACTTTCTATTCTTGTCTCAATTTAGAAGTAATTTGTTGTTCTGAGTATCTTATCTTTTCTTCTGCGACATCAGGTAGCAACAAACCATATTGTAAAAAGAAAGTATCTTCACGAGAATATCTCCGCAGAGGTAGGCAGAGACACAACCAAGGCACCCGCGACTAGCCGAAGACACTTAAGTCCCACAATGTAATAGGTGTCAAGCCTGTCGTCATTCGAACATAATATATATAATCCCAGGGAGCGATGTTTTAATAAATGAAATTACACATTATTATTTTGTGGCCCGGGGTTCGAATTCGGAACCTCAAGATATCAAGTCTGACGTCAGACCGCTTCATCACAAAAGGCGATAACCATAGTCTATAGTCAGTAAATCTGTCTATCTGTTTTCCTTTTAATATAAAATTAATTATGTTTCATAATAATTATTACTGTGTTAGCGTAAATTTTCATGTAATTTCTTACTAATTAATGATATTATTAAGGGATCAGTTAACAGGGAAGTGTAGATAGATAGGTACATAATATTATGTTTGTTGTATTTTCAAAATAGGTTTTCATTATTCACGATTCCGGGTCCCCTGAGTTATAGACTGAGGGTACTTAAATATATAACATTTTTTATTGTATATTTACTTTCATATCCATAGCGTACGTATGCAAAAGTCTGTCTGTTACATTCGCCTCTGTGATCTGAGTCGTCGGATTTGGCTGCTTGAGGTCCCGGGTTCGAACCCCGGGTCAAGCAACTAAAAACCTAGACAGTGTCATTTCTATTTTCTAATAATAATAACGTTACTCCGGATTAGATATGTGCCCGGTTGGCGATAGGCTTGCCACGTATCAAATTGTGGGACTAGTGTATTCGGGTAGTCGTGGGTGCTCTGGTTTTGTCTGTGCCTACCTCTTCGTGGATATGGGCGTGAAGATGCGTTTTTTAACTGTCTGTTACGCTTTCAAGGGCAAACCCCTGTTCGGATGAAATTTGATATACCTAAAGTTAGACTCGAGTTCAAACATAAGCTACTTTTGTTTCAAATATCAGACCTTAAAATAATTTAATAGGGGATAAAAGTTTAAGTCAAAATCTATTCATGCTGACGAAGTTGGCGGTAAATAGCTTCCGTTTTACTTTTTTTTAATGTGGACTAAAAAAATCAAAGGTTTAAGTTGACATTATGATCTGTATTACAGTTCCTTAAAGACCGAAATGTTAATTAAATACTTGGAGTACTTTAGTCTATGATTAACGAAATGGCTTGTGTATTCATAAATTGCAAAGTCGTCTAAAGCTGAAAACTTACGAGAAGTACGATCGTTGCTGGCTAATTGGCAAAAAAACGTTTATCAGTTCTCTCAATTTATGAAATTCGATCGTTGTGTAGGTTGCCAAGCTTTTTTCTCATAGTAGAAGATCCGAACCTACATCGACTCACACCGAGCTGATAATTGAATAAAACATATTTTATAGTCATGTAAGTATATTAGCGATCATATTAAAAATAGGTTGCCTAAACAAATCCTGGACCGAATATTTTTAATTATTTAGAATTTTTTTTTCATGTATCCAATTTTATTTTCAGGCAACCCTATATATCAACATCCTGTGAAAGTAACTATAATCTATATATAATGTAATAACCTATAGCATCTAAAATAATCTGTTTATACCTGGCAATCCAGATAAATAACAGGGAACCCAACTTCTAAAACTTTGTCTTATACATACTTTAAGTCGGGATAAAATCTTAATATTGCACCAATTAATGAATAAAAAAACATTTATAAGAATAAAAATGTCCCTAATTTTTAAAGGCAGCCCATTTTTAACATATTTTCTGATCTACTAAATTTGCTACAAAACCGGTTTCATTCTATTATCAGCTCGGTGTAGGTCGACCTAACTTTGGATCTTAGTCTATCAGTGTCGATTCAGGAAAGCTCTCCGGGCGGTTTCGGTTTCAACTGAACCGCTGAATGTGCGGATGATACGATTTTATAAAATTTATTATTCGTTTTGCGGCTAATGTGTTTACCAGTCTCTGTATTTTTATGAAGATGGCGGACAAGCAGGATCTTTCTGTAAATGTAATAAATAAGTAAATATCTCTGTGTGTGTAAGCAAAGTATAACACAGTATGGATGTTAGTATGAAACGATTCTAATAGATACTTAAACCATATACTTAATAAATACCCAATATAGTTTAATGTATACCCAGTTCATCACACAAATGTCTGCACCTGTCGGGAATCGAACCCGAGCCTCGCAGTTGGTCGATGAAGTTAGACGTGTATGCATGCCACTCGAAATGAGGCGGTCAAGAGTCAACCATTGCGTAAAGACACCATAAACGGCTCTGGTCTGTCGATATCTTATGACTGGGATAGGGATAGCCAACTGGAGGCGTCGGGCGGTGTATGTTTATTTATCCCTCTGTGGCAATTAAGTACTTCATAGATCAAAAGTGTTATCGATTCTAAAGCGTCTCGTAAAATTTGGCTGGTCCTTGAGATATAACTCTGTTAGATAAAATCATTATTGTTTTTTTATCCAATAAATGACTTTCTTTTTTTCATTAATGACAGACATGTAGGATTTATAGTAAAATCAATTTGGCCCTTGAAACAGCCGCCTATATATAAACATGTACTTAGTTTGTAATACTACGAATATTGCTAATTTAAATCTATGCTAATATTACAAAGTTGAAGGGTTTGTTTGTTTGTTCATTTGTTTGTTTGAACTACTGGTCCAATTTGAAAAAATCTTTCAGTGTTAGATAACCCATTTATCGAGGAAAACTATAGGTGACATATCGTCACGCTAAGACTAAAAAGAACGGAGCACCAATGAAGATTTCAAATTTATTCTCCATGCAAACTGTTCGTGGCTGTTAATATCAAGCGATAAGAAGTTCGCCGGGTCGGCTAGTTACTTATATATGACTAGCTGTACGCGCGACTTCGTTTGCAACTGGTTTTAGTAAACACTTAGCCGATTTCAATAAGTTAATTAAAATTATTAGTAATAGACAAACAAGTTATCCATTCCTGATTGGAACTTACCACAAAGTCCAATCATTAGCTAAACACTACCTGTACAGTTTTTCTGCGTTCCACCTTTCAAGTCATTTGGTAACTTAGTACTGAGTGTTTCTATGTTTGTAATATCTAAATCTATGTCTAAATTTAAATCTAAATTTTCTTTCTTTTCAACTTATCATTGATGATAGTTTGAGGTGATAGGATAGGACGATCTCTATATCGATTTCTCTAATTTATTACCGTAACTTTTCAGGACGCATGGTATTTGCTTTGACGCATTGTAATAATAAATGAATGAACGATTTTTTTTTGCACAATGACGCTTATTATCAAGACAAAATTTCAACAGCCTAAGTTACTACGTACATAGATAAAATTAATACACAACAATGAAGTAAATAAAATACTAAGTTATATCAAACACAACTTTGACTTTTTAGTATAAGTATTAACAATAGACAAACAAGTTTTCCCACTCTTAATATTGGAATGTTTGGAATTTACCACAAAGTCCGATCATTACCTAAATACTACCTTTTTTTCTGCGTTCCGCATTTCAAGTCATTTGGTTACTTAATACTGAGTGTTTCTTTGTGTGTAATATCTAAACTACAAAACTTATGCTTTAAAAAAATACGGGACCGTTTAAAACACGTATCTATACGTATGCCAAAACTTTGGACCCTTTTTACGAAGATTGCGCGGTCACTGGAGCATAAAATTTGGCACAATTATAGTTTATGTGTAGGAGAAGTGTATATCGCTAATATTTTTTGATAATAATGCTTACAAAGTACATTAAATCAATAAATAAAACATTACCTATACTACCATTCATTTGACACACACAAACAAATTTATTGATGATAACGATAAAAGATCACAGACGGCACACTAAAAAGTTTGGAAACAAAGTAGTTGGTCTTGAGAAATGAAGATGGCGTTCTTATCAACAAGATATTAAAATTTATTATTGTCGAATTTCGACCAACGGGCGACCACATGTTCAAAATAAAAACGAACAGCGCGTTTAGTGATTTATAACCCAATTTACAATTTGACTTTTTTACTCTTCTCCCACGGGAACCCTTAGTGGAATAAACGTAGCTTTCTCGGAACATAGACATAATACCTGTCAAATTTCGTTGTGATCGGTTACTGCTTTAAGACCCCATACTTAGTCAGCCAGAAGAGCCAATCACCGCACTCCCGACAAATCACTATTTTTGACACTATAAAAGTAATTTGTAAAAAAGTATAAAAATTGAAACACTTACCTTTTAGGTATAGTACTTATCTATATTTATGTTTAATCTGGTGTCGATATTTTCATAATTGAAGTAGACAGTTGGGTTTTGATTTCAAAAAAGGGTTAACTTTTTGATTTTTTTTCTATCGAACAAAGTAAAATGAATCGTGTTTGGGAAACACTAGTCTTATAAAGCATATTAATGTTAATCTTGTGTATTTTGGTCATCAAGATCCATGATTGCTTTGTATGAAAAAAAAAACATTATACTGCTGATGTATTATAGCATACATGGACCCTTAATGAGGACAATAAAAAGTATCCGGTAACCTTCCTCAGAACATAGACACTCCTGCCAAAAAATTCGTTGTGAATTGGAGTCGAGTCATAGATAGACATACAAAAATTCTAAAAATGTATTTAGCCCATTTTTAGTCGATTGCAATTGTTTTTTTCAATGTCTTTTGATGTTTAGAATTCACTCTTAAACAGTTGTAGAGTTTCGCAGCGACTTGCCCGGATTGGTACCACCGCCTTACCTATTCCTGCCACCATAACGTCCAATGCTTGCCAATGAACTGTTCCGGTTCGGACGGTAAGGTAGCCGGTAAACTTACTTTTGCTCGAGGCCTAACATCCAGGCCTCAGATTGGCAACGCACCATTACCACCTTTGGTGTCTCTAAGCGGCGTGAATTTCTGACCATCAGGAAATCCGTCTGCTTGTTTGCCTTCCATTATCATAAAAATAAAAATCATAAAATAATAAATTATGCGTTATAATTTCTTTGTTTATGGTAGATGATTTTAATATAATATTTACAACGAATTACCCACAATAATTGTTATCTACAAAACACAGTTGTTTGCGTACGTCGTACGTTTTTCCCTAACATACAATAACATATGATTGTTTTTTTATTCTATTGCAGTAATTAGCGGTAGGTAATTTTTCCTCTTCCTCTTTCCCATTACTGTACAAACATCCCTCATCATCGATGCTCTTTATGTTATTAATTTTAGCTCTTGATTTTAACTCTCTTTATTATTAATTACAATGCTCTGGGCATTTTTCTATTATAACAAAATAAAGTCCTTTTTAGACAATAAAATTGATATTTTCCATCGTCGGCGCTTGGTAAAACTTCCAAATATTCATTTTTTTAAATAAAGAGACACTTGCACTGTTTTACGTATAAACTTAAAGGTTTTAGCCCTGACGATGCTGTTATAAGCGAAAAAGGTAGGCTTTTTATAAAATATTAAATTATAAGTGATACGTGAAACAGTACAAGTGTTTCTTCATTTTAAAATATGAATATTTTTAGACAACCCTATCGCTAATCCACAAAGGCTACAAATTAACTAAAAGCTTAAATTGCCCGATTGTTCGACGAGTGCAATCAGTCAGTACTCGGTATTGTCGTGTTTGGAGGGATAGGATGTCCGATAGGTAATAAATAGGATCTATCAATTTGATTGATTGGTTATAAATCTTGGGTGTATGTCTACGACCCGCTTGCTTGCTGCTTGTCTAGTTTACTATACTCGCTACCGTCTCCGTAAATTATTTGTGTGAAAACTTTGAACAGCGCCTCTATTGGTAACTAAGAGAAACACATCTTTAGACAAAAAGTTTCATAGATTTCGACACGTAACTTAACGAACGTAATTTAATCCTACTCGTGGTAAAGGCTCTGTTTTAAATCAATGTAGGTACTTAACAGATTAATAATGTAAATGTCCAGTTTCTCTTTATCAGTCCCATTTTATATAAAAAAATTAACAGAGTTCTCAATATTTATCCTCTGTCGTTTCGGGATTGCAAATTGAAATTATTTCAATGGCTTTTAGGCTTAAATTACGACAATGTAGAAGAGTTAATTAAATTTTAAACTACCCTTAATTTAATTCAATTTATATCAATATGAGTTTTTTTTAGACACACACACAAACACACAACACAAACACACACAACACAAACACACACACAACACACACACACACACACACACAAACACACACACACACACACACACACACACACACACTCACAC